>PNEQ01024847.1:0-13724 GCA_003012365.1 Medauroidea extradentata | reverse complement strand
GAATAATAAAAGATTTGGAATTTAGAAGTTGATAAGTGTATACCCATGTTACACTACCTCATTTATAATTTGTAAAATAAGAAAACTGAGTTACAGTTAGATGTGTTGGCTACAATTTTATGAAATAATTTGAGAACCGAATAATTCTCGGGTTCTTTGAATATCTGTGTTCTAATGCAGGAAGAAACTGTTCACTGACTGCTGTGTAACACAGTGATATAACCACTTGACTGGACGGCCTGCATTAGTTGCTTGTATATTATAAGGGACGGTTGATTTTCCCGAAAATATTTTTGCGCCCAGTTTGTTTCAGTGCCTTACCTGCGCATCTGTAGCTGTGCTTCATGGTTACTGGCAACGTGTCTTTGTGAAGTGACGTCTCTCATTTGACTGCACCAATCAGAATAATATTACTGCGACAACACACGTATGCGATTTAAGACGTTGAGAGCTAAAACACCCAATCACGGACCACAAAGCAAACCTGCAGATGTGAAGATAAGGCAGTAGAATAAGCTGGTGCAGAAATCGTTGTGAAAATCAATAATCTGTATGTGTTATTGACAGAGCACTCTACCAAGCTTTCGACGACGGAGTAGGGGATATAAAAATTGCACATCAGTGGATATCTGTTTCGAGCGCAAGAATTTCTTACAGAATATTGTGATGAAAGCTAATACTCGCAAACAATTATTAGCTAATAACTTTATTCTGAACATATTAGAGTTTGATTAACATATATATTATAAAAATATAAATTGGAATTGTTTTTTAAAGTATTTATATACTTCAAGAAATTTCACAGAGTAATTAACATTTAAAGCTGATAATAAATTATTATGATCGGATTCTCAATTTTTAACATTGGGACAGCAAGCTTACATGGAACCCTATCTGTTTGTCGAATTCGCTATACAATTTACAAATAACAGCCGAATGCGATTGGATAAAGGCCGAGATATTTGATCGGCATTGAACATCGCAGTTTTGAGCGCTAGTGACGCCAGTTAGGGCGACAAGGCAAGTGGTGAGTGTACAACAGTCGCCCTATTGTCCACGAATTCCTAGACTCGTGCCGCCCTCGTTGTGTTAGGGTACACTACATTCAAAACAGAGACATCAACATTAGAGACCTTGAGTGAGTGAGAGATTTTGGTCAGCGTTTAACAGCGAGGTCTTTGGCGCTGGTGAGGGATGACATGATGTGAGTATGGAGTAGTGCCGGAATGAATGGGCGGGGGAAACGTGAGATCCCCGAGAAAACCCGCCGAACATTCTACATAATATATACATAGGAGAGGGATGGGAAAACGGGACAAAGAGGCAGTACAAAGAACCTAAAAATTTAGTGAAGTATTTTATTTTTTAAAATGTTTCTAAAACGGATTTAGTGGCCCTTTAACATCATGCGCCGTTCAGAACTTTCAAAAACTCTTTTGTCTAAAAAAATGTGTAAAAAAATAGTATAAAATATAATTTTTAATAGGTTTATCAGTTTAAAAATTATTGCGTGTTAGAAATTTGTAGTGTCTAAAAGTTTTTATTAAAAAGAGTATTTCAATTTTTTAAATTTTTTATTGATTTGTAAAATGTAGATTTTGAAAATATATTGAAAATAGAAATGCTAAATATAGTATCGCATTAAATCGAAAACCACGCAAATGAGGCCGTGGTTGCAGCTAGTATAAAATAAAGTACTTGATAAATCCCATAAAGAATTATGTCATATAAAACGCAAAGAAAGTACAAATAAGAATTTAAAGTGGTAATCCAAACTAAATAACCGAGGTTTTTTTTAATATTCGGGACAACGCTATAGACAGCAAAAACAATTACTGGGGCGGAGGCCAGATAACACACAGTACGGGATGACGACAAGGTGGACTATACACACACTGTAAAAATTATTTGTAAAGTTACCGCACCGATGAATAGGAGTGTTAAAACTAGGCACTGTACAATTATTTCCCATCTAGAAATAATAGCTCTTCTATACATTTGATGAAACAGTCAGATCCATACTGATGTTACAGGACATGAAGAGTAATAATGATATATATTGACTATAGGGTAAACGTGCCCTACGTTGTGATACTAAGGATCCGAACTCCAGTGCCAGAAATATGTTCAACATTTGAATTGTGATCTTACATGTAATACATTAGTCGCTTATCGCTGAAACTACACATGCCTGTTATCTGTCGGTAACTTAGTGATTCGGTGTACAGATCCTTCCTAACCTTGTGAAGCTCGCAACGTGGTATATCACTGTCAATTGTCGGTTTACTTTATCTACAACGCGACGGTTGGAAAGTGTCCCATTCTGCGTATGGATTAAAAAACTTCCATTACTCGTAAGAAGTTTTTGTTATTGCAGATGCAAGAAAGGCTGAAATAACGAAGACGATACTGAAGAACACTGGAATTTCTTTATAAGAGCTAGCCGCGAGGTTTCGGGAAGTGATACACGCCCCTGCCTTCAGGTGAACTGAAATTCAAAACTGAAGAATTCTGGCGGTATGTATAGGCGACTTTCTTCTGCTACCAGCTGCAGTTCTGCACGCACTACCCATGCTAACCTCGTGACTTGAAGTAACCCTCGTAGAGGCGACAGGTGCCGAGTCACTTCAACTGGAGTCCCCGGAGCTTCTGCGGTCGACGAGGGCTGTCGTGTAATCTGGGATTATTGCCCCTCTCCTCTCTCCCACCCGCGACATCATCAGCTTCATCAGCAGGCGCGGGAGACTGATGAAGAAGGCTGATGGGACATCGGAAGAAGGATGAGTACTTGAAACAATCCCTCTATCAAACTGGGAGGTCCACCGCGACCTGTGAGGTCCTCCTCAGCCACATGGAACTTCGCCGTCATCTCTTTGTATTGTACGACCCATAGTACACGGGCCGTTTGAGGCCCGGTTACGAACTTGTCGCGTTGAGATAGGCAATGTCTGGTAAATTCAGAGTCGTGGTGGCAGAGTCGTCAGACCTCCTTCCACCATGGCGATCAGAGTTAGATTACCGGCGAGGTTTGCCCTGGATTTTCCGCATATAGGAAACGCACGGTAGATGGCGTTGGCCGACTGGTTTTCTCGGCTTAATACTGTTTCTGCCGACCTTGCATACTGCCGCTGCTCCATTGTAGAGTCTCATTTGAAGTTATCTCTCAGGGCTCCTAGGTTAAAAGTCTGCATCTCGGTGTGTGACACCCTGCCCTCAGTTTCACTTTCTATTCTATATTTCTTTATTAAGGAAGATTCAACGAGTCCCTTAAACTGTAAGTTAGACTCCATTGTATTATGTATTTTATACAAAAAAGTCTCAGCTTTCTTACATTGGCTGTTATTTCGCATACTATACCGTTGCGCCACCTCGCCCGTATGGTCGGTCACCCGGTAGTGTGTTTTGAAACTGGATCATTTCGGGTACACCCACCACCCGCTATTGGCTCATTGATCAGGCGAAAGCCGAACATAGATCGCGTAGTTGGTAGAGATACGTTTCAAATTTCTAGCATGAAAATAAAGCAAGGTTCAATGCACGTGTTAAATAATGAGGCACCTAAAAATGGAACGAAATGTTGCGTTAAGGGTATCGTGTATTGGGAGATAGTATGTTTGTCCGAGAGACTGGGTGTTTCAAAGCAATAAAGACGTTATAGACAGGTTTTATCAACATCACAGTCTGTACGTACAAAATACAGAGATTTCGTGCAATTTTTCAATTTCTTCAACCCGGAACTGCAATCAATGTATCTTTAGTGGCGATTTTAAATGCATTGTGAATCCTATCACAGTAAAAAATTTTTGTACATTTACAAAAAGGTTTTTTGAAACCAGTTTCCAAAAAAGCTTTTTGTAACACTACAAAAATGTTTTGTAAAATTTACAAAAACTTGTACTTTTACAAATTTCTGTGTATGTGTACGAACATTTCTGTAAATATACAAACAAATTTGGTATATTTACAGCTAATATCTGGTTCATTTTACAACAATTGTTTGAAGCGTTACGAAACATTTTTTGGGAACTAGTTACCAAAAATATTTTTTGTAAAAGTACGAAGCGTTTTGTAAAATGAGACAGGTCTCCTGGGTTTATTTTGTTTCAGATCGAAAATCTGCTCATTGACATTTATTTTACTAGTTTCCAAAGGTGTTCACGATATTTGTAACCACTTTAAAAGGTTTCTGACATCTTACTTATATTACCTGACTGATAATGTTTATTATTAGGTTACAAGTTTTTCCTTGTAATTGTAAATTTTTTACTGTGTAGTGACCATAAAGGAGGTTTTTATCCCACACAGGCTTCTCTTACTACTTTAATACGTCGATTGGAATTTAGTGATGTCATTACTAATATGTAAGGCGCACATTACACTTATATGAGGTGACAGAGTCGATCACGAATACATAGTTTCTACGAGAAATCAAGTCACTTAAGCGAGATCTACAGATATTATGTTATCTCAGTACCTATCGGTGGCCATTGTGCTGTCCTTTTTACGTACGAAATGTTTGCAGAAATCACACGGTTCAGGCAAGGAGCGTGGCGTCTTAATTAGTCATTTTTGCATAATGCGGATGAGAGAGTGGATTTAAATGATAATTGGAGTCGTTGGTGTACTAATCCATCCATTGCAACATGGTGGGAACAGTGTGTTAAACTAAATATAATGCGGATGTTCAAACGGCATGCATATCGTCTGGCAGAAGAATGCACAGGTACGTCTGATTTCTATGAACTTGAGTTACGAGATTTGTACTGTCGGGCTAACAGAGGAGTCTCTTCTTTGTCGGCTTGCATCTATATGACTTTCAGTGGTGATCTTATACTTTTATGACGTAATAATACAGTTAAAGCAACTCTACGTGCATACTGGCACTATTAATGCCTACAGCCCCGAAAAATTTGCGGTTTTACCAACCCGTATGCTAGTCTCCAAGGATATCAGTACACAAGCAGTCAACATCTGTTCATTTGACTGATCGTTGAAACAATGTCCCCACACGATTCGGGATGCATATAGTTGATTCTTTATTATTTACTCAGCGTCCTCCAGGAGGAAAGAACTTCAAGAACCAATGAGGAATATGATACAAATTTACAGTTGTTTTTGAGATCCAGTTTGTACCCAAAACAGAAAAGCTAATTAATTTCAGTTCTCTGTCAATTCCTTGTAGCAAAGACGGCCTGCTTAAAAGATATGGTGAAAATAACCGTTCTTGCTGTGTTCCCATTCACAAAGATGACATTAGATACATATAATATGAAGCCACCGTTCTAATACGAAAACATAGTTATGTAGACAACTATACGTGAGTGGACAAAACTTAAAATTATTGCAAGGCATAAGAAATATACGAATGAAGCTCTGCATGTGTTTGACTGTGAGGACAGACAGCGTTCTTACGTCTCGGATTCGCTTTCTGTATTGGATTTTTTTTTCCACTGAGTACAAACTTGGTAATCAGCGGTTATGTAGCAATTTGTGTGTACCTTGCGTATTGTACCGACACTGTGATTTTTGCTGTTGACGTATAATTAGGCAGCAAAAAGTGCAGCAGTTGCTTTATGTTTATAGTTTACTAGACTGATTGTGCCCTTAATACACGTTAGCTGTTCAACATAAATGATATTATTGTTGTGCAAGATAGATACAATTAATTTTTTATACAATCACAGATGAACATTTTTTTTATTTAAAAAAAGCGAAAAATCCTCAAATTTAATGTAGCTACTGATACCGTCATTAAGAATGTTCAAGTTGAAAAAAATCTTATCTTTATGTCTGTGAGAAAAAGTATAGTTTTTTAGACGTTAATTGAAAATAAATGCTCCTCTTTAAAAATATTAGCTCAGCCAATTAATCCATAATGGTATTTCAAAGCAAATGTTTGCATGCTTTTACTTCATACACCCCCCGAAAATCAATCAACATCATGAAACGAAATAATTCAAAGTAAAACTGTATGTCATTGACTACAGCTACAGAAGTATATAAAAACTTACTAACAAGATTTTTGTATTTTTTTAAACTGCTGAGATTTGCAATTTTTTGCTACTTTCAGCAAATTTTTAAAATACGAAACAATTTTGTAACGGATTTTTATGTATGTGTTGCCCGTGACATGTAGTTTGGCTGTGAATTACTTCGTTCTATGACATTTGTTGGTTTTCGGGGGGTGCACGAAGAAGGAAATGCAAACTTTTACTTTGAAATAACGCTATGGGAAAACTGGCTGAGCTAATTTTTTTAAAGAGAAAAATTTACTCCCAAGTAACGTCTGCAAAAACTACCCCTATTTCATACAAATATAAAATTATAATTTTCCTCCACTTGAATGATCTTAAGGCGGCCGTCTGGTGAAGGGTGTGTTTGTGTGTTGAAGCGATAATAGATGGGGCGTTACGAGCGACGCTGGCCGGCACACGTATTGTGATGTCGCCTCTACGGCCAAAGTCGTAAACGTGCGCGCGCCGTGACGTGTTTACTATGGGACCTCAAGCGGTGAACCCTAAAGTTTTATTGAACGCGTCACTGTTGTAAAGTCCTATGTACTTGTAGACCTCAATTTCGAACAAATCCGTTACAAATGTCTTGAGATACAACCGCGTGAAAAAGCCGATTTTAGCCCATTTTAAGGCGCCCGCCTGGTGGCCGTGTGTTTGTTTAAGTGAGTCACGACGCCAAGGGCGATGTTGATCAGCTCATATTATGCGGTATCGCCTCTAGCGTAAGACACTGAAACTGCGTGATGTAGTATCGTAGAAAACTCGCCTAACTGACACTTTCAATGGTGACCCCATCTTTTTATTGGTGGAGAGTGTTTAGCAAAGTGCAATACACCTCTCTATTTTAGATTCACGCGAATCTCATGAGTAATTGTTCAGTTATAATAGATTGAAAAAACAATTTCTAGCAATTTTGAGGGGCCTCGAAATAGTCTTTCTAATTAACGTGATGTTATAGCCTAAAACTACCTTTCCGATAGCTTTTGAAGTGTTTGTTGTTTTCGTAAATGCACACATTAGAAATGTGTTGAGAAGTTTATTAGAAAAAAGTGCTCTGCTGGCACGATGCAACGCTGTTTACAGACAAGCTTGCGGCCGCCTTAAGGGGTTTAAAAATAATGCTTCCAATGTGTGTGTTGTCTTAAAAGTCACATTCACAAGTAGTCTGAAGTGAGATTTCATTTCGTAGATAAGCATTGTGGACGCACGTTTACTGATCTCTGAGAAAAAAATACGTAACTCCATACACACTGCACGCATTTAGAGCACCATCTAGGCGGCCTCCTTAATGACTTTGCTAAATTCAGGATCCTGGCGAAAGCAAGCATAAGGATTTAAATGTTAAATTACATTAGGTGGAACTCATTACCTCTTGAACCTACACATGTGCCAACATTAACTTTCTGGCCATCTTAGAACACCCCACATTGATATAGAATCGGTTAACCTGTTTTTTCACTACCTTCACAAAAAAAAAGTTTTTTGACGATTACAAAATGTGCTGTAAATATGGACCAGACAAGATTTATAATGTAAAACTTTACTGGGGGCAGCAAAAAAAAAATTGTGTGGTCAACACATAAAAAATTTGGTCAGGTCCATAATTACAAAATATTTTGTGGTGGCCAGAGTTTTTATTTCTTTCAACTATGAGCAAATAGGATAAGTATTTTCATGCACACGAAAAGCTCGAAAACACCTACTCATTTTTCCCTGTAGTAAATTTTCCCTCTTCTCAATGCGTAAAGTGTGATTTTGTCCGGAACGACATCGCAAAAGGTCATAACTTAACGTAACTTAACATGTAGGACTTAAAAAAACTCTACCCTAGTTCCCGCAAGAGCTCTGAAGTAAGCACAGCTACTACATGTAGTCCATTCCATCAACGAGTGTATTTTTTTTTTTTTGACATTTGGTGTCTGTAATATCAGAAACTAAATAAAATAGTTATTGTCGTGTGAAAATATATTTACTGAATAAGTGAATGAATATTGTTGACAACATCACCACCATGTACTGCAAACCACAAATAGGAATGCCAACAGAACAGCCAGAAAAGTGCAGTTATTCTTTACACAACTGTACCTGTGTGGATCAGCTTCCAGCACACATCGCGGAGAGAATAAACACGGGCGTTGTAACAGTGACACAACTAGGTCATCTGGGTTTCTCAGTCAAGGTGGGTTACCCGATATAACACACTATAAAAATAGTCGATGTCAATACGTAATTATGAATAATAATAGGTTTGATCAAGGTAGCGCAGATCTTTCTTCGAGCATTAATATCTGCAGGGGCTGGTTATACGAGCCAGCTCATCAAAGAAGTAAGGCGAGTTACCGTCTTTCAAGGCGACCTTGCACGTAATTTTATCTGATACTCTAATGTGACGTAATACCAAACGATACAAGGCCATTGCCTACTTACAAGATGATAACTATGGGATTTAAATGGAGCGTTAATGTTAAATTTAATTAATTATTTGTAAATAATTCTTTCAAACAAACCCATTTTTAGGTGAACTTTATTAACAAATGTAGTTAATGAAGGTGCATTAAAATAAAAGTTACGTGTAGTTACAGACCCGAAAATTTCGAGTATGCATTTGATAAAAGTTTAAATTTCTAACTTTCGCGATTGGGTGACAGTTACTGAATCGCTACCTTGAAGACTGTGCACCAATAGCAGACCTTAATGAATGAAAACACTCGCTGATACTGCGATACGTCGTTGGCTGAAGAACTGGAGCAGTAACCAATGTACAAGTAGCTGGAGACAGATTGTGTACACAGGACTGTGAAGTTCAGCTGGCTGGTCGTTGAACCCGTGACATTTCCGGGTCTGTACTTAACATTTTTCTGAAACAGAAATTCTAAGATTGCCGTAAACCTGGGTTACTTTGTCCATATTCAGGGTTACTTTGACCACTGAAAATGTTAGTTTTGGTGTCTTGTGGTAAATAAGTAGATAACTGCAACCTAGTATTTGAAATAATTTCTTTTGAACATATAGTTACCGTTAAAAACTTTCTTTGCAAAACGACATAAAGACCAACGTTTTGGGTGGGGCAAAGTTACGTCACAAGGTTAAGGTAACACCGGTTTACGGTACCTTTTTAAATATTCTTATTTACTTATTTGGCAGTATTCTTCAGATAATATTTTTGTTTGAAAGAGGCATCGTTTCAGGTATACGAAATTCGCAAATATATTCTAGTTTAGGTTGAACGTCAATAACGTATAAATATTTGTCTCTTCTACGTTTGGACGACCGCTGATTTGACAGGCTTTTGAGTACTGTATTATAGGGAAATAATTCGTATGACGATTGCATGCTACCCGGTTGTGGAGGTTAGAATTTAATTGATCAGAATCCTTTGATTTTGGCGAAAAGATTTTTGTACAACCTCGCTTCAGTGCCTCACGTACAAACCAGCAGCTCTTCTTCGTGATCAATGGTTTGATATTTTAAAACTCAGGGTCTCGGGGTTCTACCCGCCAATCAAAGACGTGTTGTTTCATGTAACATTGTTCTGATTGGTGCAGTCAAATAAGCGACGCCTCTACACAAAGATACTGTGTCGATGAACACAAAGCAAAGTTACAGATGTGTATATATGGCATGTAAACAAAGTGGTGCAAAAATCTTCTTGAGAAAATTTGTGGTAATTGAATGTGGCCAGTTGCATACAAGACTGACAAATATAGGCTTTTCCATTTTAATCCGAGAAATACACACGCGTCTATTTAACAGTAAAACTGATCCATTAAAAACAAAATAAGTTTAATATTGGTTCCCCATTTAATTTCTAAGTTTTTAGGGGTTTGTGTGGTTTTGTTTCTTCACATGAAAGGAATTGTGTAAAAACCAAGGACTCAATTATAATATAACTTTATATGCTTTTCGAATACAATTATGAACAATTTAATCATAAATACTGTAAAAAGCAAATTTAAAAAGAACAAAAATTTAGTTATTGATTGGCTCAAACGTTTTTTTAAGTCGTTGCAAATTCATAAAGAAATTATTCTGATCAGCCAATTCGTTTGCCTTCAATCAGAGTTAAATGTTCGGTACTTTCTGTATTAATTTTAAGATGATATTTAAAATACGACTACACGTAAACCCCTTAATGAGTTACAATAAAACTATCATGTGCTAGTGCCCCTTATCGCTCATTGTGAGATACAGATCAACATAGTAATATAGCACAATTATTGACGTTGTATTGTAAAACATTACAAGCCCTCATAATTACTACGTTGCATCACTAGTGCTTAAAATTATACCATAATAACGTAACATGTTCTGAAAATAATGAAAAATATTTGAATACTTGAACACCTTTATAGGCGTTGCCTATTTGGAGCTTTTATCATTGCGTGTTGGAGTCTCAATAGCAAGGACGCTATAAGGGTGACACTGACAAGCGTATTTGCATACAAGGCGTTGCACTGGCGCGCAATATTTCCGTCGTCCAGGTAGTAATACTGTAGCGTTATTCCAGCAATTTCATCATTGGAAAACCGGCAGAAAAGTTCATTTTAAGACCCTTAGAGGGTTTTACTGTCAAATTGGGGAGTATATACTAAGACATGACAGTACGGGAAAGCCAATTTAAACTTTATTGAAGGGCTCGGAAGTGTTGTTTTAAACGCTCGAAATGTTTTGAAAGTACCCTATCTAATTTTCTCAAATAATGTTTTGGTTTTTATAGACAAGTTGTATTAGGGACTTGTTCGTCGGATTCGCGAACAAACCGCATATTTCCAATGCATTGAAATAATTATGTCTAGGCCCACTTGACGGTGCGTGTGTGTAACTGTATTTTAAGGCTATATGTTATATTTTTTCGCGTACATTTTAAACGAGAGATTATAAAGCAACTTTATGGTTTTAAACTGTTGGACAAGTATAATATTCTTATGACAAATTTGTAATGTATTTCATTCATGCCGGTGCACATAGCTAATGTATTTAATGAAAACGTTAATGCACATTTCTGTATAAATGTAATTAAATTCCGTAGTCGTAAATTACGTATTACGGTGGGACGATAAATACTGAAATATGACGACGCATAGGTTAAGGTGTTTGTGTGGTAAAAGGCGTACGAGAGATGTGAGTAAATTCTCACGAACCCGTTACTTTCAGAGCAACGTCGCCTTTCTACGACACTGCTTAAGTTAAAGTGATAAATAGACAACTATAAGGAATAACATTTTATTGGCGCAAAAACATAATAAAAATTTGTCTTCACATCAAATTAAATTATTACTTTGAGGGTGTTTAGCTTGTAGTAAACAAATGTTTCTTCACAGTAAACCAAAGAAAAATATATGTCTTTGGCGGTGCAAACTTTTTCTCCAGAATTAAATGTTTTATATCAATTACATTTTGTCTGTAACAAATAAAATATTTTGCTAGATAAAATTTGTCTTAAAAAACAGAATTTATATTTTACGAAATATGTTACTACTGAACTGTTTTAATAGAATGGCATTATTTAGTTACTATTGTTGTATACTTTAAACAAAAAATTCACTTAAGTCAAAATAAATTTACAGTGATTCTTTCTCTACAGGCTGTTTAAAAAAGTGGCAACTGTATTGCTAACATGTCCAAATAACAACTGCGAAAATAGTGGTCCACACAACACACCCGATCCTGGATGCTGTACTGAGGCATATCCAACGTCACTCGGTTAACTCTGTAAGAAAACACGGAATTATGTTTATACATATTGACTTTTGGTAGCTATTTTAGTTTCACTTACTACTTTGTTTAATCATTCTGTATGATTCGCAGGATGTGAAGTAATAACATGAAAACTAAAAATTACGAGAAATTTAACATCGCATGTGTGAAGAAGTAACTTTGGTTCAGTTAGCAATAATCATGGCACCGAAATCATTAACTACGCAAGGAAATCATATTTGTGAGGTTGAAAATTTCCTGTTTGTTAGGATAACTCATGTAATTCCAATATTCGCATTTTTTTCTAAACGCCAGTAAGAGAAAGAACCATAACTTGCAGCAAGGATAATTAGTAAACAAAATCGTCTGAAGCCACGGAATTTCTATTTTAGTGATAAGGGTATGTTTGTGTATTACAGTGAATTCTGGGAAGTGAAGGGCATGGTCTTGTCATGTTACTTTCGCCGCGGTGGATTACGGAGGAAAGAAATATATTTCCGATAGGGAAAGGCTCTGAGATAGAGAAAGACAGGAGGAAGACAATAGTAGGACGTCATGACAGGGTAAAAAAAGAGGTAAAAAATCTTTGCCTCCCCCCAAGCAGGAAAGATGAAAAGTAAATCCCTGGCGAGAGGAATGAGGGCGCGGTGTGATTGGCTTGCGGGATGGGGGTGAGCTGATAAGGGTAGCTCGGCTTCCCCTTGTTGTAGGGGTGGCAGGCAGATAAAGACACGGCAGGGAAGCAAGTATCTGTGCCTCCCCCGCACGCCACAGCGAGATGGATGGACTTGCTCGCAAGATACTGGCCCGAGATAACCTAGGGTACCTCGTCGGCCTTTACCTGACCAAGTTTCGCGGCTAGCCTGCTCCTCGGAGGTAGAGCTTCAGTGCTGCCGAGTTATATATTCACGTGAATGCAAGAATAAACCAACTCGAAAATTAATGTTTTCAACTTATCTGTGTAGTTTTAAAGCTGCCGTACTTCTCAAGAGTTCACAGAAAATTTCAATTGCATTAATAAAGTTTATATTTGTACGAGATATGGTTTGTTTTGTAGACCTGCATTGTGACTATCTTTTACTGTAGTGAACATTTTTCAGCATTCGTAGTTTTTTGTTACAATTACATGTCAAAATACAAATTTGTATAAGACGGTTTTATACTGGAAAAGCAAACTAGTTGACTTGCCGAAATTAAATAAGCCACACTGAAGTTAATGTCACGGACTACGCTGAGATATGTACAAAATCACATTGACTATTTTAAATTTTTTAAAAATTCAGAAAGCTGTACATTTCTTATTTAAAATGCAGGGTCCCAAAATATATATTGTTAGTAAATGTTATGAACTACTTCAATTCGCCTTTAGAATAACAAAGGGATATAGTTTTGTGTAGCTGAAAAACTGATGAAAATTAGTTAATTTTTACATATATTTGTGTTAAGGGTGTTATTAAATTTTTCAATGCTGACGTCTGTCCAATAAAACCATGATGCACGAAATTTCAGTTTGCGTAAGTTTGATTTCATAATAACATTATTTCTTTAAATGTTAGGTTCAGTTCACCACAATGGGTAATTTTGTGATATTGATGAGTGATTATGCAAAACCTAGGGGATCCAATTTTAATTATATTTAGGAAAATAACTTGTTATCTTATGTGTAAAAGTTGAACCTTCTTTTGGCAAGACAATAAAACACTTAGGACCGGTTTCACCAACCAAGTTTAAGCGATTTACTCTAGATTACTCGGTACTTAATCTCGATTATACACGTTTTGGGTTTCATCAAGCAGTTAAACTCGATTTTCTCGTCTTAAGGGCGTTCAAGTGGTGAAAAATTCATAATTTTATATTTGTATAAAATAGTGTTAGTTTTGTAGACATTACTGAAGAGTACATTTACCTCTAACGAAAAAAAATTAGCTCAGCCAGTTTTCCCGTAATGTCACTTCAAAGTCAAAATTTGCATAATTTTACTTCATACAAAACTTGAAAACCAGTAAATATAAT
>PNEQ01024846.1:29610-58608 GCA_003012365.1 Medauroidea extradentata | reverse complement strand
TTATGTTAACTGGTTTTCAAGTTTTGTATGAAGTAAAAATACGCAAATTTTGACTTTGAAGTGCCATTACGGGAAAACTAGATGAGCTAATTTTTTTCCGTTAGAGGTATATGTACTCTCAAGTAATGTGTACAAAACTAACACTATTTCATACAAATATAAAATTATGTTTTTTCCCCACTTGAACAACCTTAACTGTCATAGTCATTTGTATAAGCAACCAATTGAAGTAAAAAATCACGACTATAGCCAATTGTTGTCTAGTGATATTGACGATTCATAAAAAAACATATTTCCACTATTTTTACTGCTGTGGGGTCAAATTTCAAAAAATTCTAAATTTGTTTTTTCGGGTTTTTACGTAAGCAACATTTTGAAGTGAAAACCAACTCTCTATCCCGAGAGATTCGATGGATAACGATAATTAATTGAAAATACATTTAAAATCTTTTCACCACTTTAAATGTTGAACATCGAAGATTCCCGAAATTGGCTGATATGAAGTTTTATGGGAGTCCCATTAAATTAAAAATCACGATTATCTGCCGTCGGGTCTATCGATGTTTCGGAAATACATTTAACCCCTTTTCACCCCCTTAGAGGTAGAATTTCGAAAAATCTCTTCTTAGAGGGAAAATCACACAAAAATGTCACGCTTCTAGGTCCAGTGGTTTGGGCTGCAGTTTTATATATCATTCAGTCAGCCAGTAAGTCAGTCAGTCAGGGTTCTCTTTTATATAGAGAGATATACACGCAAGCACACACCAATACGCTTTTACGATGAAACTTTTGAGTCATTGTGCGATCTCCCGCGAAGATTTCTGTACAAAAACTCTTTATACGTAAAAAATAAGAGGGGCAGAAACGATACCCAAAAATTTAGCAAAACATTTTCCACTTCAAAACGTTTCTAAAACGGTCATTAAAAATGTTCACTTATCATTATTTGCACGTTTATAAAGAATCTCTTCACGAAACAAAAAAAAATATTTTGTTATGATATTGCCGCTTGTATATTATTGCCATATTATTATTTATTTACGTTAGTAAAATTGAAAACGTGTACACGTTTTCATCAGCCTTATATTGGTTTTTAATTTTTTTTTAAGTTTTTGGCAAAAATCGTGTTCTTAAAAATATATTGACAAAAGATATACTGTACATTATTTTACGAATTATATAACATAATTTGGTTTTACACGACTCAATTACGCATATAACTGAATATGACATTAACAATTGCACGGGCAATAGCTACTAAAATATAGTTTTGGTACTATGCATGACAAGACATTGTCCAATAGTGCTCTCTTTGCTGTAAGCAGCACATACTCATAATACTCTTAGCTTGAAAATTTTCTCAATGTATTTACGTATTTCTTGTGATAGCAATAACATTTTTGATTAATTAACGCTAAGTATAGTGATCAGACCACTCGTGTCCCTCTTCTACGTATCAGGTTTGATTCCCTGATTTGTGCATGTGGAAAACGTAATGAACATTTCTATTGGCCGACATGTTTCACGGGATCTCTCGTATTCCCAGACCTTGAAACCTGTGGCTACTTCATTATAAATCCCCGCATCTTGTCATCTCTCTGAGATAGGTAGGTGTTTATATACTGTCTGCCAAGGTCAGGAGTCTAGCCAAAGGGGGAGGGGATATCGAGCTATATCCTCCCGAATGAAAATTAACTGCTTGAAGATAAAATTAGCAGTGTTAAATTCACAGTTTAGGTAAAAAAAAATATGCTTAATTTTGCCGAAACTTTTCCGGGGGAGTGCCCCAGGACCAATCTCCCCCGCTGCATGCCGGGTGATCAGTGTCCCTGTGCTGTGTTGTGAAAATTCTCAAGTCGGTATCCCCCCTCCCAACCGAACAGAGATGCCGGCTACGGCAATGGGCAGGATTATAACCTGCCTCTAGAGAGTGATACCCTGTTCTATATTTTAACTCTTCATTCAGAGTTTATTTACTTGTAGATATAAATATTTTACAATCAGGAGCCTCGGTCTCAAACTCATCGACGATACAAGGACATCACACCCCGACAGCAGAAGATGTCTGACTGATAACACGTACGTTACAGACACTCTCTCAAATATTTTATGAAGTGAAGTCCTGCGATAGAGAAACTATGGAATACGTAGAGCAGGAAATACATTAATATCGCCCAGGAAACCCACTGGCCAATGGAAAGGTTAGCCATGTTTGCCATGTTCGAAAAACCCGATAGCCGAACCTGCTGAGAATCGAACACTGATAAATGACGATATCGTAGACGTTGGAACATTCTGTCACCGCAGTAAATATTATCCAACATTAACAAGTACCCGCTGTGAAGAATTGTAACGAGCCAGTGTTTGGCCGTGCGCAGACGACGTTCAGAGCAACGCCACCTCCCCCTCTACCTTGCTAGCTCCAACCAATCCCAGTGACAAAGCATCACATCCCCTCCTTTTCCTGCCTGCAGTTTGGTGCGCCGGGCAGGGCTGTCCCGTACCGCTGACGTCAGGGGCCATCTGAAGGCGGACACTAACCAGTCGTCTTGACATGCTTGCAGCTGGGACTTGACCAGGGGTTAGCCCAACATCTGGAAACTTCACACCAGTGCACAGCGACCAGAGACAGAGATATTGTGGTGTTTAGCCAGTGCGGCAAGTGGTGGACTAGACAGCGAAGACCTCGTGGAAAGCGGTGGCAGCGTGAGATCAGCGCATCAACTATTGCCAGTGCGCCAAGTATGGGCGGTGGTGGACCGTGTTGGAGCGAAGTTGGACAGTGGAACTGCGGATGTGAGACGGACGAACGGGTTGGACTATCATAGTGAATAGTGAGAGATTTCTGAGAATATACGAGGAATGTTTCGAGAGAGATATATACACAAGTATGTTTATTAACTGTGTACAGAGAATAGAATTTTTAGATGTTATGTAGATTAATAACAATATAAAATAATAATCTACAGAGTTTTTAAAGCCTCCACATTATTGGTAGACTGAATTTGTAAAAAGGCACCGCTCATTTGACTGTGCCAATCAGAACAAAGTTCCTGCTCTGCCATACACACGTGAACCGCTGGTAGAACCCCGAGACAAAGAATTGACCATGAAGCAGAGCTGCAAATGTGCTCATTGGGCGTTGTTGGTGCAGAAATAATTTCACAAAATATCAGTGGTTCTAACTATCTCAACAGAATCGTATTCCTTCACAAATCTGCTGGAACAAGTCTTCACTCCAAGTAGTTTAACTGTCGGTTCATTGCTATTGACTCACGTTACGCACATCTCAATGCCAAGAACTGCAGTTAAGTCTGTCTTCTCAGATGTGTGTCAATTTATGGCTTACATCATGAACCTTATAGGTTCGTCATTGGAGCATTTTGTGATGATATTTGATTTTATGGTATTATCTTTCATTACAGATTATTTAGGTATTCATCAGTTCTACTTCAGCGATCATTTCTTCGGAAATGTTTCGTGGTTGCCATTTGGCATGTTTTGAATACAAATAATTTCTTTATATGGTCACTAGTCCCGCATTATTTGAGAATCTGTGACAATTTGGTTCTAGGAAATATTATAAATATTTCATTGGACTCTGAATCATGAGAAACCTTTATGGAATATTCAGAGTTATTATCTGTGCTTCGTTCTCTTTTAAAGTAGCATTAGTTATTCATTTTGAAAACAACTTGAATAGTTGATTACTTGCTCCAGTTATTGTGATCCTTCTTACAACATAGGCTACTTGGTCTTGAACTGCCTTCATGACAATCAGGAACCTCGACGAGATACTAGCACTCGCTGTTGGCAGGACTGGTGGACTCGTCTTCCTCTAGTGCGGTTTGTATCTCTTCCCGGGACTTGCATCTGGTCTCCGGGACCCACAGGTAGACGAACATCGTGCCGAAGACACATAACATGCAGAATATCGAGAAACTCTGCAGGCCACCCATGTCATCGAGGTAGTCGTTGATGTACTGGTACACAACAAACGAGAGACCCCAATTGATTAAGTTGGCAAGTGGTTCAATGTTGTTTTTTTCTTTCATCGGCGACAGCTCTGCGCACAGCACGAATGGTATGGGACCGAAGCCGATGGAGTATGCGATGATGTATATGTTTGAGATGAGTATGAGAACCCAAGAGTAGGCATGCCCATCTCTCAGGCAAGAGTTGACAACGAGTGCACAGAGGCAGAGAGACATGAGGACGCCGGAAGCAAGCAGCAAGACTCGTCGACCAACTCGGTCGATCACAAAGGCGGAGAAGATAACGGCGAGAGCTTGGATACTCGTAACGATGACGTAGCAGTGGAACTGCGACTTGATGAGGCCACGACTCTCTTGCAGTAGACTCACGGAGAGTGTGATGATTGTGTCAAGGCCACACAGCTGCTGAAAGCACATGAGACCACAGACTATGATTGTGGCACGCACGGCAGCTCGCGTGATGTTAATGTTGAAGATCATGTCTTTTACAAAGTAGGGTACGCGGAGTATACGTGTCAGGAGTGGTGTCGTGTCGATGGCGGAGAACTGGGCCAGCAGTTTCTCCAGGTGGGCGATGCCTTGTTGGATATCTTGGTCGTCTGAGGAATCGTCTTGGGAGGATCCTCTCAACCACTTGAGGACTCGCACGGCAGCTTCTCGCTCGCCCTTGTACAGCAGGTAGACGGGAGACTCTGGCATGAAGTAGAATGTGAGGAAGAATACAAGTGGCACTATGCTGCAGGCCACGGCGAACCAGAAGTAGTTGAGATACGCTCCTGCCACGAATGAGAATAGCGAGCCTGCAACCAGGAGCATATCCATGTAGACTTCTAGCATACCTCTGATGCCATCCTCTGCGATCTCCTCGATGTACATCGGTGTGATGGTGCACGTCACACCTAGCGCCACACCCGCCACCACCTGCGACGTGAAGATTATCGGCAGCTGTAACACATACCAATACAGTTCACCAACGCCATACTTACTTATATACACCCTGTAAAAAGGAATCCATATACGTTAAATATGTTTAAAACTATAAAACATTTCTCCACTTTCAGTTAAAGCTGAAAATAGCATATTCTATAAGTAAGAAGTTTAGGCAATCAAAATTTAAGCATTAACTTTTTTTGTTTGCGAAAATTCTGTTACAGCAATTAGGCCTAAGTATCAATTTTTCTCAATACAAGATTCAGCTGTTAAAATGGGTAGTTATTTCTTATTGTTTGAACACTCTCAAGTCATTGAAGAGTTAAAAAATACTTCAATTATAGTATTAGAAAAACAAAGTAAAAAATGTTATTACCAGAATCTCTCAGGTAATTGCTGACATTTTTCTGCACTTAAGATACTTTCGTTGTATATGAAAGAAATTTTAATAACAGATATCTGTTTAAAATTGCAGGAGAATTCTTTACATAACAATTTACGTAAATGCAAATAAAGGATTCAACAAGTGTGTTCATAGTCATAGCCAGCTGCTGATGATGCATGAATTCTATAAGTACAGGCTCTTAACCAGCAGTCAAGGAAACATAGATTCAACAAGTGTGTTCATAGTCATAGCCAGCTGACAGTGGAGCATATATTCAATAGCAAGGTGTTCGTAGTGAATGTAGCGTGGTCTCACCAGCTCGGTTGTCATGACGAGCAGCCAGCACAGGATGTACGGCACGGCTGTGGCCAGCAATAAGCGTCTTCTGCCTAGAGAGTCGGCGATACAGCCACAGAACAAGGAACCAAAGATGGCACCGAGGTAGGGTAGTGTGCCCACCAGATTGTTGTCGTAGTCACTGAGGACTGGGTAGGAGCGGTTGTAGGTTGCTGGCTCGCCAGTCCACGTAACGTCCTCCTCGTGTAGATAAGGTTGTACTACGTTGGACCATCCCAGCACCACACCGCCACTCAGTGCCCCTAGGGAAGCTACGACATCACACCAAGGTCGTTATCTTCTCACCCTCAAGTCCAGTGTTGTCGCGACACCACTCTCAACTCACAGCGAACATATTGCAGGAATAAAAGATTTGCTAAAAACAGGGACATGAA
This sequence comes from Medauroidea extradentata, assembly GCA_003012365.1. NCBI lineage: Eukaryota > Metazoa > Arthropoda > Insecta > Phasmatodea > Phasmatidae > Medauroidea > Medauroidea extradentata. The sequence continues at coordinate 52,567 of PNEQ01024846.1, read as the reverse complement.
CGAATTTTGGTTGCCGGTGAAGTTAGTGAAATACTTTAAACTGTATGAATTTAAGAGGTATCAAACGATGATGTAATGTAGGGAAATACGGACCATTATAATTTTAAAAAATACTTCAATTGTAATGTGGAATATGGAAGTCTCAAATTCAACTTCACCAATGACATATAATTATGCACAAGAGATGTTAGTTTGACTTTAAAAAGATACAGAACTTTCACGTACTTAAAATCATTTGTATTGAATTAACATAAAATATGTTCAAAAGAATATTATTGCAGTTGCAGCATTTTTATTTCTCAAGAGAACAGTACTCGAATCATCCAGTACATGGCAAGCTGGTAGATTGAATTTTGTTACTGTGGCAATACATTACGATGTTAACGCCGTAAAAAAGTAATGAACATGGCAGTGAGTATTCACACATGTTAGCAAAGTAAATATAATATAAGTTTAAAAATCAACACAGGTATACTTTGTTAAACTAACAGAGATGAGACTATTTCGAAAATTCAATTCACTTGCTTGATGTCTCAAAAACCACTGCCTACTAGTTCCCTTTAATTTCACATGCAAATAAGGTAAATCAACCTTATAACTTACCAATAACATGCATTTTTAAAATTTAATGCATTTTGTGATACAAAAGTAACGAATTTTGTGATACAAGTATCTAAAATAAATATTTGTTTCGTAATGGTGTATTCATCTAGTGCCATAGTTATATTATGTTATCAATGAACAATATAAAGCATTTGAGTACTATAATACCTATATTTTTATACTCAGGGAAAGTGTCAATAATGTAAGTGCAACATCATATTGGACCACAGATACCTCTTCTTGGGTCATTGGTTCAGTTTATCTGAAGTGTCCTATTTTGACGTAACTGTAGAGAGTTGTAAGCGATAATCACGCTGCCATGTACGTATAATTTAGTATAGTTCCATTAAAAGCCAAATTGTGCTCAGGGACCTTCTCTGTGTGCAAATAATAAATCAACTACTTCAAGTAAACTTTAATTAACATGTAGTAATAACATTAATTGTTGTAATAACATAAATTATAGTAAAAGTTAATTACATAAGGCACTTGTTAAGATCGCTAATTTCAGTAGTTGATTTTTTCGCAATTTTTTTTGTATAATGGACAAAAATATATTCTAAATTCACAAATATCTTAAAATTCGACAAGTTTTCCACCATTGACATTATATATTCAGCATGCCACGCTTAGATATTGTAAACTGAGATATTTTAGGTTGGTTAGGTTACATACCGTTTAAGTTCCTAAAACAGTACAATTAAGGCATAGGCGTGACAATGTGTAAAAACATTAGAACGTTTTTTTTTTACAAGACGAAACTGAGATCAGAATCATTAGCTACAAGTATAACGATGGTAATTGCATGTACTAAACAATGGAATTTAGCTGTCGGATAGCTTTAACAGCACATTTTATATAAAATAAAGCTGAATTCATTAAGTGATGGTTATAGGAATTTTACAGTCAATTTCGAAATAAAAACTTGTCACAAAGAATGTTTTCATCCCAACTTTATGAGCAAACTTGCTACCCGCGCGTGGTTTTATGGACAACTGTTTGTTACGCCGCAATTTGGAATCTTTGATTCCGGCGTGAGATAGTATGTTTCATAATTTCACCCTTTAGTTGAATAATATTTGATCGGAAAGATGGCCAAAACTATTTCCTGGAATAGTTTTTATTTTTTATTTTTTTTTACAGGCATATTGCTTAGTTTTCTAAAAATTAATAACTCTTTCTACATGTTCTCTGAATTATAAGTGAAGGTTTACTATCTACTTTCTGATTTCGCTCAAATATGATGATCCTGCTCAAGCATTAAGGTGTCAAGTGTCTTATCGTGGTATTTCAATATATTGGAATGAGGATAAATGTAAAGGTGTTGAACGTGTTTGTTACGAGACAATCTCAGATATCACTCTGCTATCATGCCAGGGGCAAAACCTTGCAGTATGTGTTCAACTGATTAGCAGCGAACTCGGTTATCGACATGTTCAGTTATCGTATGAGCTAAAACAATGCCAGTGTTTCTGTGAAGATGTCGTTAGCGCAGATAATGTACATGATATCTCTAGAGCATTGACAGGAAGACAAGACAAAGATAATGTCATTGCTGAGATGCTTCTGTATTTTCTGATGAAAGGCTTATGAGTCACATAGGTTATGTCTGCTGGAAAACAGAAGCCAATCAATCAAAATGTTGATTTTTTTCTAATTTAGCTTGTTATTTGCCAGAATAAAGGATACTAACGTAAAGTCGTGATTCACATGGAAAACTACGAAAACATTGAGGAAGAAGAGAAATGTTAGAGATGCAAGTACGGTTTTGAGGATATCACTGGTTCGAGGTATGCAGGTAGGAATAATAAATAAATAAGAAAGCATGTTGGTTCCGTTACGTATTATGTAGGAAATACAAATAGTTTAAGATCACGAAAGTACTACTTAAGAGAAAATTTGTAATAAGTCTATATAAGAGAAATAAATGAAAAACGAAACAACAAACGGTTTAATGAAAATAAACAAAACAGAATTAAATAGTTTCAAAAGTTAACATCTGTTAATTAACAGAACCGTTAAATTTAAACACCTTACTAAAATTAATACTTAATTTGTACAAATAATTAAGTAAATTAATCGAAGTATAATTTTATGTATCATATAAGTTAACTATAAAGTAGCAGAAACAAATGTACTACAACACGACACTTAGATCACGCAGTTGAATTCTCTGAACAACTATATCCCATCACTTGTTACTCTGCTTAATGACATAGCTTAGCAACCAAAAATGGTTACCTAGGAAAGCTGCTAAATGTTGCGGCCATGTTCTTCGACATTGTTTCGGAAGCTTATTGGCTTCCAAATCTTTCATAATATTCTTCCTGCAGCGAAAGACATCCAAACGTCACTCTCAGCATGTACGCCAATCTGCAAGAATATTAAGCATCATCATCCACGAGGTTAACCACTGACATTATGTCGTGTCTTCATTTCTCACTGTTTGAGCTGTACATTGGTTTGTCAACCTTTCATCCTATGTGTACGTCAGAAATCTTGTGAAATGAAAGTCTACGTATTCAATACATTCATCTCTGAGATTGCATTCGTAAGTAGTAAGTTGAAGAAACACCTAAACACACTCAAAGCTGTGACGTGTCCATTGTCTGACCTGTAGCGTCATTGGTCATAGAATAACACGCTGGTCAAGTACACGTTCCGAGTATCAAAAGAAATTACCAAGACATTCTTTTTATTAATAGAATCGAACCATTTAACTTTATTTACTGAAATATCATTTATTGACCTGCAAGTCCAGCTGATGCAACGGTAATTTGTAGGAGTCGCATTCGTGAGGACCCGGGTTCGATACCCGGTTAGCCATGGTTTCCAGAAATCCTTCCAGGTGAATTGTTATGATATTGACTGGGAAGTCGGACAGCGAGAGAGGTTCGGGCTGCAACTAGGCCAGCGTTGGGAAACCACGGAAGACAGCAACTCACCTCACCTACCTCGTAGTTGCACAATATTATGACAAGCACGCCGATATATGGCGTTGTTACCAAGTAAACGGGATCTGTCGTCTGTCGGTCATCCACCAACACTCATCAGATCAACAGCAGTGCAGTTCTCCGCCGGGGACTCGGGGTCGAGCCCCGGCGAGTACGTGCTCGTTCGTTGATGCCGTCTCCTCATCAATCCAGCTTCGGAAAGGTCGTTAGATCTAGTTGTGTGGCAGCAACCCTCAACTTAACATAATAACTTAATAATCAGTAATATTGCGCTCCCCTCCTACATTAATAGAACACATTGTAACATATCTTGTAGTGAAGAGTACCTGTCATTGTAGTGTAGTAAATGCCCGTTTAACCACAACTGCCGTAAAGGCATTTAGCCCTAAATAACATCTAAACAAACTCCAGTGTAGCTACCATCTGAGTGAAATCCCCCAAACTAATAATAACTTATGAACCTTCAACATAATAATAACTTACAAAATAATCATTTTGTAACAGAATGTTGAGATGGTTTGTTAACAAAGGCCATGGTCGACTGCTCTCCCCAGCTGCTGACATAGTACCTAGTTGTGTCACTGTCTATAATGACCTCACGTGCAACGAGACGTAAGCCCAGCGACTTATAACCGATCTTTTCAAGTCTTTCGTAGTAAAATTTTTAAAAATCATTGCGGTTTGAACGATAAAAGTATGCCTTGAATATTTAAGTCAACTTGATGCCGTGGTTACTGTTGTGTGTTGCTGCCTGGAACAAGATTCTGCATATAATCTGCGTTTCAGTTTGTCCTGCGTATGGAATAGTTGAGTGAATGTAATAAACAGGAATAATATGGCATTTGTCGCAGACTGTATGGCAGTGTTTCAAAATACAAATCAGAATAAATTTAGAATCGTGGGTCATAATTGTTTTATGTGAAAATTATCTTAGTGAATTGATTTGGGTATTTGTAAGGTTAATATTAATGTTATTTATTTAACACTATCTTTTTGAAACAGAAACAAACACTTTATACCCCACTGGAGATAAGAAATGTTTCGTTTACATTTTTCATATTGTGTATGTTGACAACACATGGTATTTCTCTCGAATTAAAAAAATTGATCTCACCTTGTTGCCGACTTATAGGCCTACAACCTGTATTCTGAAGAAATTGACAAAGCTTCCAGTGATGACCCATATTTGGCTTGCAGAAAATTCAATGTCACACGAACTAAGTGAAGCAAGTACTAATTTTTTATGTAAATATTAAGTATTTGCATGGTAATAATAATTTTGAAATCAATAACTAGTTATGTTTATGTGGTTATAAAACATGTTTATTAAATACCAAATGTTGTTTGCAAAATTATTGGTGAAATGCCGTATTCATTTGCAGGTATAAGGTGTTCATTACCTGTAAGGTAGAATACAGAGTTAAGACCTGACATGTACAGACCACAAAAATCTGAAGACCTATACTTGCTGCTATAAGATATGTTGACAGTTCAAACAGCAGCACTGCAGAACATTATCATACATGATCGTACAGGTGTTTAGGGAAATATTGGACTGTAGAGTGAAGTGTGAGCATGCACTAATATAATATCAGCATACTTGTGTGTAAGTTCTATGTCCAACATTTCATGCAAAACATGCAAATATTGTAGGGTGTGCTGGTTTAAATCCCGGAATTGGAACGAATAATAAGTATAACCATAAATGTTTATATTTTCTTATTGAGAACATACAGTTGATATATAAAACCATTTAATAAAAATTAATTTTCTCGGAGACTGCGTTCCTGGCATGTGTTACGTTATTTTTGACATGTTACTTATTTAGCAGGATTATGTGATAGTTACTTGTAGTTATTTGTCGAGACATGCGTCGGGTTTAGTAGCTGCTAAATAAAAATAAGCAAATAATTAAAAACTAAAAAAAGATTTTTAGTTCTACTGGAAGTAATATACGAAATTGTTTCGAACTATATGAAAGTAGGCCTAACAACAAACACTTTCTTATTATAGTGAGAGCAGTTTTTACACAAATTAATCAGTGTAACAGCCGATAGCACGTATAATTTATTATGATTCAGAAACACACACATATGTCTCTGTAAATTGAAAATACAACATAAAATTTTGAAGCACAATTAAGCGTTATATATATATATATATATATATATATATATATATATATATATATATATATATATATATACACATACATACATTTAGGATATGACGATTCCATTTCTGTATGCGGGATATTCCTATATTAAAGTCGCTGACCTTTCTTACTGAGTGTTAATGAATCAGTAAACCTCGCCCACCAACGACTGGTACTCCACATTAAAGGACTTCATTATATACAATACATATGCATATGCATACATATGTTACATTTACTGACTGTGATTTGAAAGGTGTATACCTATAAATCATTATTTCCAGAATTGTTATTTTACATAATTATCGAATACCTCAGTTGTCTAAGTTTAGCATACAGTAACTGTCAGAACATACTGCAAGCTCATATGAACAATGTGGTTACAAGTTTTACTGCCGTACAACCCCCACGTGAGATCTTACAAAATATATATCCAATGTTTTCATTAGTGATATGACCCAGTAGTTGAAACAGTGGAACCTACGTTCAAATCTAATATGAACGACTTGCTTTCATTTACTTTTAGGAAACACGTTGTTTTATTATAGGTCTTTAAAACATTAAAAAGAAACATATTTGGGGATATAATTGGTTCTGAAAAAGACAGATAACGTACTAGGGTATTTAGTATGGGGATCAGTTGCCATTTGATTGTTTAATAAAATAAAGCGACTCGGAATAGAGTCTACTAGACTTCTACAATAGCCTTCACTCCTAGCCAGTTCCTCCCGAGCGTTGAGAATAGCGTGATCTAGCCAGTGTTCTGTCATTGTGCGTTTCAACTCTGCCCAAACATTCTCTATTGTATTGAGATCTGGCGACAGAGGAGGCCAAGTAATACAGTCTATATCTGCTGTCTTGAATACCATTCCTGTGTACGTTGACTTGTGGTAATGAGAGACAAATTGTGTTAATATTGGATCACTCCCTCGGACTGAGGTAAACAACTGCACCATGCTTAGAGCGCCACCGTGTGGAAATGTACAATATTACACACAACATAAGATAACAGTACCATCACCTGCACTTATCCCGTTCCTCGTTGTGATCATTGGGTTTCTCTGATGGTTAAGAAAAGGGCATATGTTTATTAGAAACATTTTGTTCAGAATCACCAGTACTATCACCCCTCAAAGCATGTACCTTTTCTCCCGACTCATCCTGTATACTAATATTGTGTTTGTTACTTTCTCTGAGTTCATAAAAAAAGATAAACTACAGATGACATATAAAGTTTCCAATTACTGTGTACCGGTATTGCAAGTGTGGCCAATATTATATGGTCTTTTTGCAATTCAGAACTCAAAGTTGAAGTACATTACATTAGTATTTTAGAGCAAAACAAAGACGTTAAAAGTTCATACATATGTTTGCATTATTTAATTCTTACATTTAAATGTATGAAATACATAGCAATATTAAATACTCTATAGAAAAACTTCTTGCGTAGAAATTAGCTGTTCTTGACTGTAACAGGCGATGGGTAATACAACCTGCATTTTTCTTAACCTAAAATTTAATACGACACGCATCAATAGAGGATATTTCATACACAAGGAACAAACACCACATGCAACATATCAATACTCACAATATTTCACATGATATGTTAATACTTCATCTAAAACTAACTGTACGTACACATTTACCTATATACACACCTAAAAGAAATGTTATATTGTGAATAAACGCAACTATTACGAAACACACGAACTTGATATATTTACAAACCTTGAATGTAAACTATTGCAAATGTTAAGGGCGCAAATAAAGAGCAACTGGTTAGTGCACATTAGTAAAGTATTTTACCAATGAACATGTGATAAAACGTCATTTAACTGTTTGTTTCCTAACGTAATGTAATCAATTTAGTATTTATAAAAATCATCAGTGATTTTTTTTTATGTCGAACTGATATTCATCACAATTTCTCTCCTTAGCTTGCCTTTACTGCGTTATTTGCTGTGAATAAAAATAACTGTTTTCCATGACAAAGAGGTTCCCCGTTTTCCGTTATGCGTTTCTGGACGATTCAACAGTTTGTTTAAATAAATACTTGGGTCACATTTGATAATGATGATGAAATATCCAACCTAGTAGACTACCGCCGTAATATATAATTCTCGGTTTATTTATGAAAGACGCGATATAAAATAAAAGCTATTAATTTTTACGTAACAAACAACATATGTCAGATTTTTAGATTGCGTTTCTAATCAAAACTAACACAAATAATTCATACGTCATTCTACTCATAACTAACCATACGTAGTAGTGTAAATTATAAAGAACGCAATAAATGATGTCTAATCAAGTGTATTCGATTCTGACCACAATGTTATCAATAGATAGATTTTAACATCACGTACTAAAATACATGACTACGTTCACTTGAATTTGTCTTAAAACATTGGCACAGATAGTTGAATCTTACGCTTTATCGCAACATGGTGTAACTTAGTCAATTATATAAAATATATGATTATCATTGCGACGGACTTTACATTTTGCTACGGAACGCTTCGCATGATCGACAATTTATCGTTTATTTGTTTTGACGATTGTAGAGTTAATACAGTTACATAAAATGTTAGTTTTGTGTAAATATTAAACAAAATTAGCTGGGTTTACCTTAGAACATTATGCGTATTTTGCTTTAAAATGCGTATATTATGTATAAAAACGACCTAGCCAACATACGTTTTCTTGTATTACTAAACGATTACATTGCCAGCTAAACAATGCCACATTTTTAATGTTTTATGACAGTAAATTCCTAAGTTGCAAACATACTATAACGATTTTCAGCTACAGTTCTTTTGTACCTTTGTTTCAAATCAATATTTTGTTAATAATTTGGTGTTAAGTGAATACCAAACCGATGTATTATAATATTCGAATACTAATAACAATTCATATTTAGCTTTTAATTTAATAGTAGAAATAAACATGACTTCATGACTTTATAGTTTGGGTTCTTGACAGTTACAAATGATATGCATGACAGATATTTGTTTCACGTTGAATACACTCAGTCATTTCTAGGAGATTTGCTCTGTTGAGTAAAACTTTTTTTCCATCGACTGTATTTGAACCTTCGCCTCAAGTAAGGTACGAGAGTGCCGTGAGGAACACGTTGGGTTTTTTCGATGTTGATGTCTGCCTCTGTACACCGCCGAAGATGCCATAAGTGGAACATAGAGACACAATTCTGGCCTGTAGAGAGGGGACAATTTTTGTGTTGCCGAGTGTACAAGGAAAGCCTGCAGAAGTTATGAAACATCTTTCCAGTCAAGATCGGCAGGAGAATGGAAGAGTTTGATCCATGGATGACCTTGCACGGCGATGAAAATTCCGATTATCCATGGAGATTGTTTAGTTAATGACTCAAGAAGTTACTTGAGTTAGAGGCAACAAAATGGCGAGAAGGACAGGTTTTATATGAACACATGCAGAAAGCCTAGTATAAAGAATAAAAGACAGAATGAAATGGCAAGGCGAAGAATGAAGTAAAGTTGTGTCGTGTGCTGCATTAGTTTTGTAAGTAAGTGTGCAGTGCGGGTGGATGGAAGAAGAGCTGGCCTTCGAGTCATAAAACTCTATCGTCTGTAATAACTGACGATGAATGGCGCCAGCTATAGCAATGTTGCATATCAAAGTAATAAGCATGTTTAATCCAACATGTCTTACTGAGCCCTAATATACGAACCTTATGTACTGAGCAAGAAAGCAACCACGTCATACTGAATGCAGTTTCGCTTGGTTCACCAAAATCACTTTGTATGAGTTCTGCGATAACTGCTTAGTACCAGGCCATGGCCGCTTCCCACTGTCGTATTTATTATCTGTGCCTCAGGTACCGTCTCTAACAAACTGGTCGTAAATAAGACGTTCAGTTCGGGGCTAATACTCGTGTTGAATTATCCATTTACAAATATTTCATTGTTATTTTTCATTCAAATTATTTTCAAAAACACTACTACACTTAGTCACTAATTTTTATTTACACATTACCTTGTAACTGTGTAGCGGCTAGCATGTTTTTGCTATATAAAATTAAATGTGACAAATGACGTCATATGTTTTGATCAGATGTGGAATTACTAGCTAATCGCTTCGATATTTATGTTTTGTTATGGGTCTATGATTATGTATTTTAAACAAATGTTTGTAAGTAAGTAACTATAATAAGCGTAACATCAGTAATCTCAAATTGACTTGAGTCGTATCGACGTAGCTCCACTTCCTATCTATAGCAAACACACTTTAAGAAGAATATGAGAGAGCAGTTAAGCGGATGTGAAGTGTAGAGCCGCGTACACACGAGCGCGCCGCGGCTGCAATGCAACACGCGCCGAACAGTATTCGCGAGGCGCGCGCAAGTGTGTACGGAGCTTCGAACACGCGCCGAGCACGCCACGAACAGGCGCGCCGCGAACCACCGACTGTCGGTTTTTGCTACGAACACAAAGCTATTTGGCGCGCCAGTGTGGACGTGTTCAGTCCGCATTCGCCCTGAGTAGCGCGCAGACCATGGCGCTCAGTCAACTGTGGTGTTCGTCACTTTTAGATGGATCGCCTCATGCGCAGCGCAGTGTTGCTCCGCGCGTTGTCTGCAACGCGCGTTCGATGTTGCATTGCAGCCGCGGCGCGCTCGTGTGTACGCGGCTTTGTAAACTGCGCGCGCACACACCTCATCATAGAGAAGAGGGAGGGAGGGAGGTTTGCAAGCCCACATAACATGCCCTATAGCGTGTATATGCCACTTGGCGGGGTTTACCACTGTGACCATTCATAGGCTGCACGACTTGTTTATATATTACAAAAAGGGTCTGACACTTGATAGGACCTACCTCCCCCTTATTGAGCACTAAAATTTGTTTGTCACCAACATTGTAGTGGCTCCGAAAAATACAACAAAATGTACTGCAAACATCTTTTTGGCAATCTTATTTACAATTCATGTGCACGATTGTGTTAGTTGTATACATATAAGACTAAATTATTAGGATTGTGTGATAGCAAACAGGTTCTGTTTAAACATGTAATACGATAAAACCTTTTCCTCCTTGGGTTTGAGAGTCTGGTCGTTTAGATAATATTTGTCCGTTACCACGTGACGGTTGTGTGAGATACTGTGTTCTCCAAGTTGTAATTGTCTTAAAACTTATTATTTGAATGCAAGTATTTAGTGTTTTATATATTTACAGTGTTACTGATTGCTGCTTGTGTGTGCGGTATTGCATTTACATTACGAATAATGTGTGTAGTATAATGTCGAGTGCCTTGTTGCGAGTAAACTAACATAAACATTTTCCACAAATTTAATTTACAATCTCACGCCCCCTTTGATGTGTACAAATAAATTACGTAAACATACTTTTATATACTCGAATATATCCCAAGAAATTTTTAAATCGTGCATTATAAAATTTTTTAATTAACAACATGACGCTGTTACGATCGTCATTTGTAGGGACAAAACCAAATTCTTTTGAGAAATAAATTTATTGAAAATAGCTATAAATAAAGTAAATAAGTAATTATGTACACTGAAGAAAGTATAAAATACTGTCTTCAAGGCGTTATATGCTAACGTTTCAAAAATAAATAATATATTAAGCAGGCAATTACCTGTACGATTTAAAGCTGCATACTTGGCAACATTTTATCGTTAGTGTGCCTAAAACAGCCCAGAAAATAAGTGGAGTGCCAACTCTGTCCTTTATATGCTCACTTGGATTACCATTTCTGTATTACGAGAGCCGTTTACTAAAAATAACCTGCCAAGGTTGGCTACGCTGTTCTATGTTGTCACCAGGTTCACAGGATCACTGCAGGTTTGTCAGGTTGCGATCAGCAGCAACCGGTCATTAACCCTAGTCCCCTTTTTGTGTGTAAACAAGCTTCAACCCGATAACTTCGTAAACCCCTAGAACTGGAACGTTTCTCTGCCCGCTCTAACCGAGTGAATTCTCGTAAATGACTAAGAACGAGGTTGTTATGCTGCTAGCAAATCTTAGATAAGTAGCGAAGCGAGAAGAAAGAGTGTTAGTAAACGTCGAATGATAAGACAGATAGACGTACGTACATTTCCTTGGCGTGGCAGGCGCCTCAACTATTGAGGAAGCGCCTCATCCTGGGACATCTTCATGTGGCTCGTTGATGTCCACTGGCCCACCGGGTTAGTGAAGTGATAACAAAACACGACGAATCACAGCGACCACTCGACAACGACAGCTGATTATGAAGAAGCTAATCTTTATTATCTGTCGTTATTTTCATTATTAGAGCTGTAGGTGCGAGCAGTTTGAAACAAAACACTCTCTTCCCTTCGCCAATGTGACACGCCCCGCCCTACACAGCTACGCCCGACTTGAATGTAAACATGCTTCCCTCAGATACTTTCATAAACTTATCGTGTAAGAATGTTAGTATTACTTGGGTGACTGGAATAAAACGACCCCTTCCTGCAACTGTGCATTTTAATGAAAGTATACTTAAATACTGGCAGAATATTAACATAGTTAAACGTCTTTATACTAGTCTACACTCTAAAATAAAACTCGTCCTTTGTCCCATCATAAATACTGTTTCATGAAAATAAAGATGTTTAAAATGAACCGTTCCAAAGTAGTGTTGCCTCAAAGAAAATTTTATGTAACGTATACAGTTATTATAACCAATAGTTAAGTAGTAATCTTTAAGGGCGTTCATGTGGTAAAAATTCATAATTTTATATTATGACGGCATAGTGATTGCTTTATAGACGTTTCTTCAACTGTAAACATTTTTTAACTTTCATAGTTTTCCATGGTGACGTGACAAAGTCATAATTTGCAAGTTGCGGGAACATACTTGTAACAAAATCAAGTGTCTTACTCGAATCAAATAATTTACACTGAAATGAGATATAATGGGCTTTATGCTAAATTATTTAAAAACACACCATGAGATCCCTTTGTAGTTTAAAAAAAATGTTAAAATAATGTTAATTTAATTCATTTATGGCAATTTTTTAAAAATAAAATAGGACTATTCCGTGTTTTTTATATTTTAGCATATTGCCCATAATATATCATTGTAGTGTAAATTAGACAAGGAAATTTAAAATATTACTCAGAAAAAATTTTATAAAGCTGAAAATTGGGTCATCAGTATTACTCAGCGTGCTGAACAACATAGGTTACTGAATATTCCCCTGTTCTCCTGTTTCGGCGTCCTTGTTTTTCCTTGCAAAAGTGTCTTAAGTTACAAGAGCCGACATAGGAGACAAAATTAACATTTCGGTCACTAAGCAACAAATCAGTACAGTTCCATATTGTTTTAAATTCACCGTAGTACCATACTGAATTGCTTTACATAATACTTAAGTAAAACACTTGCTTTAATATGGCCAGCAAAATGATTGTTCCTAAGCAAGGCTTTAAAAGTTAATAAATTTAAGAACAAATTGATTTTGAGAATATAAAATATGTCAAATAGCTAAAAAGTGGCTTCTACAATTGATATTCGTTTTACATTTTCATATATAGCGGTGTATTTATAATAGTTCTGTGACTGACTACTGACTATTGATGAGATACGACCGCCTAATCACTGGCATGTGTCGCCAAGCGCAGCTGCCAGCCGACTGACTCGACATATGCCTAAGTCATTTATAAATATAACTATGCCGTATGAACATTTATCATGAAACATAATGACTTCATGGAACAATAAATAGAAGAACGGGATTCCGACTTCACTTGAATTTAGCATGAATTCGATTAGAATAAGTTAGTTACAGTAGGCCTAGAATTGTTATTGATACAGTACATATCCTTGCAAAACTTAATATAATATATGCTGAATGAATTGCTTTCTAAAGCAAAGTGCATTCAATACCCAAATGTATATTTATTTTCATACTCCCATTTAAAATGGAGATTACTTATTAACCACGTACCTATGACTTATACAGCAGCGTCCTCAGGATCGTCGTCATCACCATTTCCTTGAAAGTGTGGGGTTGTAATACTCGTGCAACTTCCGCCTCTTCAGTGTCCGCACATGTCGAGCAGGCCAATCCAGCACGCCTGCACTCACATGTATAACCACAGTCTGTGTTACAGCCACAGGAAATCAAGCGCAGCAGAGATTCAGGTGCTGGTGGCCGGCAGATCAGTGTTGGCTCAAGTACTCCTACAGCCAGTTTCCAAGCCCAGTCAATTGGATTTAGAGCTATATTATCGCACCACTGCTGAACCTAGTAAGAAATACAATTGTGTCACTTAAAGTGTTGTTTTCATAAATAAGCATGTACTGTAATCTCAGTGTAACAATGTACCTGATAATATGTGCGCAGTGAATGTTCTGTACTTGTTGCTGGCCGCAGTCACAGGTTGCTTGGCGATGAAACGTGTGTACTGGTTAACTCTAAGAAGTTCGTCCAGACTGTTAACATCAATCCCACTGAACAGAGCAATGACGAACTTCTCTCTAGCAGCACAACCCTCCTCTTCAGTAGGCGTTGGACTGTTGAATACTTTAGTGACATTTCTTATGTCAGGTCGCTGGATAATTTTCCATGCTCTCTTTTTACCTTTGCCGGAAAAACCAGATGTTGTGTCTCTACCAGTCACTGCATGATAAAATAGGACACAACTTTTGCTCTCTCCGATGATTCCTTGAACTTCTTTAATGTTATACACTTTGTCACATTTTGTATTTGTACCTGGGTGAAGTACTCTTATTTCCGTGTCATCAATGGCACGGACTAGCAGTGTGACTACAATGTCTGTGTCAGAGGTAACGACTGTGACATTGATTCTTTCTGAATCAAGCTCAAATACTCTCTTCACGCCTTCAGCGATGCACACTTCAATTCCTGCATTTTGAAAACTGCATGACAACAAGGTGATCAGTCGTTCCTTATTGCGATGGTTCAATCTGCCTGTGTTGTGCTCGCACTTGTGTTCATGTCAAATATTTCAGCAGATGTTCTTTTAGAAGTACGCTGTTTATGTTCTTCTGATTTGTAGATCGAACGCTGTAGCCATCAAATACAACAGTAATTGGTGCTCTAAAATACTTCTGCACAAATTTTTAGTATGCATAAACTATTTGGCCGTATATAGCAGGATGTGACCAAACCAGAGCATGAAGGAGATATCCTCCAGCAATTACTGTTTTTATTGGGTCGTTTGTGGAGTATTCCTCGGGTATAGTTAGGAAAACAACTGTAAAATTGTTGATTTAGTGGTCTTACGCATTGCTTCTTCATCAAACAGAGCTGGAGGTCTCAGATAAAGTTCGTAACTGAGATAGTCTTTCAGATCATCCCCAATCTTCATTACACACACTATCCGCATAAAGAGCTGATGAGCATATATTTCTATAATATCATCACGAATAAATATGCTTCGAGTCACTGCTGATAGAGGTTTGACTGTTCCAGGGCGAGTGTTCCTTAAGCCAAGACCATAGGATAGCGATATCGCGAGCATCTCTGATACGGCGGGAATCCCTTAACTCAACGTGTTGCTCAGATGGTCCAGATTTAATACCAGATATCTCCAAGGCATTTCATTACTTCAGGCATTCAGAAAAGGCAGCTACGAAATATGCAAGTGTACTTTCAGTGATTCCACGTCCTCTTGTAAGTCCCCCTTGAGTTTTGAGAGCACGCATCAGATCCTCTCTATTGACATGTCTATACATACTCCTCCTCAAAACTTGTTCTTCCTACGAACAGTGAAGAAACCTTCTGATGTAAATGTTTTGTACTCGTCCGATGACATCCGCGATGAGAGTTCCTCCATCTGTTGGACATATAGACGAGCTGATTGCATAGTGAAAGTGCCGAGCAGCATGTAGACATGGCAACACTGATCACACACACTGTAGCTGAAGCTCCAACTACCAGACCTTTCAGTTCTTATAAAAAGGTGCAGTATATCAACCTGCCGCAAGTACTGGACCCATAGCTTGCATGTACGACTTTGTTCAGACAATGTCACACACTTTCTCTCAAATGATTCCAAAAATGTCACTAGCACAGGTGACTCCACAGCAGCTGCAATTATTTTCTCACCAGCTAAAACCTCAAGAAAGAGTTTGTGTAAGTATTTTTTATACACCCAAACAAATTCTAGTATCATAGTGTGATCAAGGTTTGATAAGTTGACAAGTGTGCTCGCACAGCTATGGAAAATGCATGGCCTGAAATAATGTGTGTTACTAAAGATTTTGCATAAACCTGTACTCAGAGTTCTTCTATGCCACTCCAAGACATTACGAATCCAATAGAGCCCGTGTAACTGACGAGAAGATATAATCCACCAAGCCTAAGTGTACCACAATTCAGTTACGCAGAGAATGCTGCCGCAATGATTTCTGATGCCTTAGAGTAAAGCAGTTGATCGAAAGTCGCAGAACTGCTACCTTGGTTGTGGCGTTTGCAGTCTTCGGCTGCAAACATAAGTGCAGTACAAATTGTACTGCAATTCAATGGCTCTAAATTTATAAATATCACTGCGTCAATTGCAGTTAGGGTGCAACTGATTTATCCTGTGTGCACACAGCTTCTCACGAAACCATTCCAAGATGGTGATGAAGACTCTTCTAGCCATGTAGCAGAGAACCAAAGTACATCTGCTGCAATAGCAGTTTTCACAGATATAGCTGTAGCATCAGGAACTGTAGTTGCCTCGCGAATGTGAATGACCCTTAGTCCTGGTAATGCTGACATTTTGTAACAGCTAACTTAAAGGTTGCGTCTGGCAGCTATAATATCTGATGATGGTGGATTAAGCAGTCTAGTAACTGCCCTTGATTCTTGATTTGAGATGGGGTGATAAATAGCGCACCGCCCATTGAGTGGAATGTGACATGTCCTGTAAGGGTTCTGATTTTAAAATCAGCATTGGCATAGGCACATTGGATGTATTCTTTCTTGATTTCACCAGTATTAGCTCTGTCATGCTCCAGTGCCGAAAATTCATATCTGCACGAAAGTTTATAAAATGATATGTAGCAAAATGTTAATAAGTTACCAATTGCAAATATATTTTAACTAAGAGTAGCATCAGTATGGTAGAGAGAAAACTTTGCTGAATAAAAAAGGATAAGGGTGTCGAGGATTGCTTTGTTATAAAATATTCGTGTATACAATGCCTTATCTTTGAACCTCTTTGTAACTTGTAGAGAATGAAATACTGCTGAGAAAATCAACAAGCTGCCTCGATGCAAAATGCCGGTAAACATATAGGGTAGGAGATATACAAACGTGGGCGACATGCGGATATTATAGCTTCTCCGATTGCTGGCTTCTTTCGCGCGACGACTTCGGCATTTGCTCCTTTACCATGAATTTCTATGTTCGAAAATGTCTTCATTGTTTCAGGCAGCTGTTCTGAATCAAGTGACTCCACTGCCGGGTAAATATTGGTGTCAAATACCAGTGATTGAATATCTCGCATTATTATAACTGCCACTGCCTCCACAATTCTAATCTTCTCACCTTCGTCTATGTTCTTCTTGTCCAAGTACCAATTTTCATGCAGAACACTACTTGCAGTTTCCTTTAAGTTAACGTAGAAGATTTTCCTAGCAGTTCAGTTACAAAGATTACTACCATATTGTGTCTAAGTTTCTCCTTCGGGTATGTAGCTGTTTAAACTGAATCATTTGGATTGTTAGTATCAAAGTTTTTCATGCTTTTTACGTGCTCACTTAGAAGAAGTTGAGGATCTTCAGCACTATCCATGTAAGCACACAGCTTTGTAAGTGAGAGAGCTCTGCACTCAACATCTGGCCTCCCTCTTTCTTGAAAACATGTTTTACTATCTTGCAGACTCAGCAGTGTTCCTAAAATACGCATTATAAACACTGATCAGTGTAATAAATTTTGCAGTATTTTGTGTGGATTTACATTATTACACGCTACAATAACGAGGCAGTAAATGAGCCGAATGCATACCAGGAAATGCAAACAGCAGTCGACATTGCTTGTGGTATTTAACCTCAGCAGCCACGAGATCTGCTACACTTGCCGCCCGAACATGGGCGATGTCTCACAATTCATCCCATCGTTCAAGGGCTCGAGCAATGAGACTATCCTTCAGGTAAAGTAGTAACTTCACGTATAGTTTTTCTGAACTTAACTTCCTTATTAGTTTCCTTCCGAAAAGAAGCTTCTTCTCTACAATAAAGGCAGTCTTGCTTTATATTGAAAGCTTCTACAGAAGAACGAAGGCGTCGTTCTGTACCAATGTCAGGATCTTCAGGTTTATTTTTGTTACTAACAACTTCCTTCATTGTACTGGGTCTCGTGTATTGTTTCCTGGGACAGAAATAAAACATTTACTTGAAAATCGGTATCATTTCCCCATTAAAGGTGGTTTTTTGGAACAATTAGTAATTTTACATTTGTAACAAATCTGCCTGACTTTTGGATACTAAATTAAAAGTCACTTCCCATAAAATGTAATATTTGGAAATCTTTATTTATTGTTGACTTACCTAAAGTGAATACTAGTTAAAAGATTGAAATGAGACAATTAACAATGAAAGTAAATGGGATAATTCATGAAATTATTTACAGAATATCAATTGCCCCAGTAGCAACCAACGTTGGGCCAACGTTGAAAATTGGTTGGTACCATTGGCAATAAGTTGTGCTGGAAACACACGTAAATACTAAGTTGGCGCAACGTAGTATCCAACAAAGATGTTAGAAATACAGATGAATGTTACGATAAATAAGCAACACTGTAAAAATAATTTTATCAAATAAAAATATATCAAAAGTTACTATGGGAGTGGTTACTGCCTTGACTAAAAAACGTTTGAAAATATTCCTTAATTCAATCATACGTATTGAAAGAAACACGTTGATGAAAAACATTATTATGTTTAATCAGAGGCATCAGTAAGTAGCTCTGTGATTTAATATTCACTGAAAGTTATTCACTTTATTGTTTGGAAAGTGCTTCTTTGAATAATGTCACCAAAACATTTGGCAAATTTGACATCCGCTTATCAAAACTATGGAAGATAAAAAAAATATTTACGGAATGACCAAACGACGGAGTTTGGTGCACAATTAAATTATGAATTTTTAGTTGCTGTGTTAATTTAATTGTGTATGTAACTAGCAGTCCCCCGCGGCTTTGCTCGCGAGTATTATTCGTAACTGATAATATTTGCTTTAATTAAAAAAACCTCTTTGTACACAAGATTGGTACTTCAGTCATCAAGTGTTAGAATGTCCAAGCGGCTAGTTGAACTAATTCTGCAGAAGGATAAGTAGCTATAGCTGTCCACGCGAAAAGCAGTCTTAAGTTTGTCCCTGCCACCAACAGCGACTTCGCCTGGGCCTTATTTATAGCCCTGCCAATTTGACGCTGTGGGGTAGTTACAGACACCTAAGGTAAGAGGTTAATCGAATGAGAAACATTTGTTTACCCAGTGCACAACCATTGGTGACGGTGCCCTCAATTATATATTTTCAAAATATTCACTTTAACTTTATTGACATTACAAAGTTTCAGAGGGTAAAGGTTTCGCGGAAACGTATTTGGTGCACCAAACCTGAGATTAGTGAAATGATATATCGTCGGTTTACTGCCAAAAAAGACAAAGTCAAAATGATATAAAATTATAAAAATGCTAGGAACAATTTCCCAAGTTTAAAGACTATTCGTCGTTTCGTACTGTTGTGTCACAGTGTAGTAACATACCACATTTTTGTTAATATCTACAATTTAGTACTGTTTTTAAACGAAATAGCATTTTTGACTTAATAACTTTTGGCAGTATACCGACGATATGTCAGCTGATATTGTAGAGGAACCTAAGTGGAAAGCGAACTGCAATTTTACCTCTTTTAAACGACTACATGTAAATTGCACTAATTCGATCTGCCTTGTAGTTTTTGTGTGTCAGAGTTGAACGTTCGCACGCAGCTTTTAACGGAATTCGAGCCCAGAACCTCCCGAAATTTAGACCTGAGTAACAAACAACTGCGTCACGTAACGTCGAAATAATTCATGAAAATACAATTTATTGAAAAATAAATAAAATATCTGTGTACTGGGCTCATAGAGGTTGTACAACACCACGTCTCGAAAGATTATTGTAGTGAAACTCCTGTATAGGTTGTTTCTCGCTGTTCGTTCCTGCTTTTCGGATCGTCTGCCTTGATTATTGACCAACTTAGTTTTATTCTTAATAATCACGTTTCTTATAAAGAAAAAAAATTACATACATATTTTTTTTAAATATTTATGTAAGCATCACTCTGACGCGAACAACACCTCAATATCGCTACTGGTTAGATAGATATCGTGGGTTGATAGAAAACAAATTTTGTGCTTTTTCACCCTTTCGGGTGTCGCATTTCGAAATATTTTAAATTTACATCTCAGACATCTGTATAAGTATCCACCTGAAGTGTAAATCACATCGCTAGCCCGTTCAGTCGAATCAAAATCGATCATTCACTAAAAAAAAACATATCACCCCTGCACAGTATTGATAAATCGAATTTCGAAAAATCTGAAAACCATTTTGCAATAAGTTCTGTAATCATCATCCTGAAGCAAAAATTAATTGTATATCTCGACGGGTTCGATAGATATCGAGGATTTATCTAAAACACGTTCAAGGTCTTTTCACCACTTAAGAGAGTAAATTTCGAAAAACCCTTGAATCACGTTTTAGAATACTTTAGTGGTATCTCGTGGATGTAAAAAACACAACATTATGACGCTGGGTTCAAGATATATCGACGATTAATTGAAAACACTTTTCACCACTTTTCACCCCTTTTCACGTCCTTAGGTGGCAAATTTCGAAAATTCCTGAAATTACTTTTTAGGTATTTGAGTAAGCATCAATCCTAAACAAAAATCACGTCGCTATATAAAAAACTATGTGATCGATATATATCGAATGTGAGTCGAAAACTCATATTACCCCATTTTTAACCAGTTTAGGGCCGAATTCGGAAAATATATTTTAAATGTTACTTGAGATATTTACAAAAGCACCAATTTAAAGCAAAGAGCACTTCGATATCTCGATTGATTCGATAGATATGGAATGATAATCGAAAACACATTTCACGTATTTTCACCCCTTTAAATAAAGAATTTCGAAACGATTTTGAGTCCTGTCATAGACATTTGTAAAAGTAAGCAATAAAAGTTAAAATCACGACGATAGCCAATTGTGTTTCAAAGATAAAGACGATTCATTAAAAACACAAATTTTGCCGCATTTTACTGCCTGGGAGTCGAATTTCAAAAAACCTAAAACTACTTTTTGGGTATTTGCGTAAGCAATATTTTGAAGTGAATATCAACTCTCTATCCCGAAGGGTTCGATAGATATCGATAGTTGATTGGAAACACATTTAAGGTCTTTTCAGCCCCTTAAAAGTTGAATTTCGAAAAATCCTTAAATTCGCAAAATATGCATTTTTACGAGTGTCCTATTTAATTAAAAATCACCATGATTGGCCGTCGGGTTCGAGCTCTATCGACGTTTCTTCGGAAATACATTTAACCCCTTTTCACCCCCTTAGAGGCCGAATTTCGAAAAATCCCTTCTTAGTGCTCGCCTACGACTTGAAGGGAACCCCCACAAAAAATTTCACGATTCTAGGTCCAGTGGTTTGGGCTGCAGTTTGATATGTCAGTCAGTCAGTCAATCAGTCAGCTTTCATTTTCATATATATAGATATCCACAGAAAAAAGTGTAAATGCAATTACAAATTTTCGGTAATTTTCACTATGTTCTTGTAATTTTGTGCATTTGTATTGCGAATTTGTCATTGTATTAACACACTTTTGTCGGTTAAATTTTGCATGACCCATAGTGTAAGTACACAGCTACAGCACATTTGCAAATTTACAATTACATATTGAGTGAAATTACAAAAGATAAAGAAATGTCAGGAATTCAAAAATTTACAAATAAAACAGTGTTTATTACTAACGAGTGACAAAACTTAACTTTATCAAATAACTCAACAATCAAATTATCGCTCTAGCTTGGAGGTTAAAGTATCATACATGAAACTCGATACAGCAACAAAGGATTGCGTATTTTTATCATAAGCATATACAGTATTTGTAAGTAATTTTTTTACATAACAACGTGTTCAAAAACTATTTCATATTACTGCTTATTATTTACATATGTAAACTGTGTTTTTACTCTTACAGGTTGAGTGAAAGTACTGCCAACATCCACACTCCACAATAGTGTAAAATGACAATAATTTATTTTACAGCGTCTGTTAGCATGTGATATATACCACTTCTCAGTGTTATTTTGGTAGTCGGTATATAATTTTTTTGCATACTGTACGTGAATACCAGAACAAACAAAAAAGTAGTTCCCGATCACGGTCAAAAACGCGCGTGGATACAACTAGCGAATACATTGATCATTCTAGTTTAAAATTGTTTAATATAGTTGTTCTAATCAATTATAGCTAAACTAAGTACAAATTATATTTTATTCGTGTGAAAGTTATTCATTACAAAAATTTGTGACGCGTGAAAATCTTGCATTAAAAGGTTTTTATAGGAAGGTTTCAAAGCAATAGATGTAATTTACGTCACAAATATTTATTACATAGGCAGAGTGGAAAAGTCAAATGCAGACCATTATTGTCTCACTTGTCAACGGGGTTGAATAAATCAGTAGGCCTGTTATTGTTTTGTATTCCTAGAAATTTTATTTTATATACCTAGTTACTGTTAAGGATATTTTTACGTGGTTGCGCCTTCGATATCCAGTGACTAAAATTATAAAATTATACTCTAACTATTAATTGGTTTTAGTATGCAGCATAAAATACATTACTATAGTGTGCATTTAATCAAATTAGTAATGCATGAAAATGTAAGGGATAAATTCAATTTTGTCTAAACGAGTCCACCTTTGTAAAACAAAATCAGCTTACCTGCATCGTTCGTGCAACTTCGGTGAAGACCCATTTTCCACAAGGGACTGCAATAATGAACGTTCCCGTCACCCCGTTGCTCACTGGCATTAAGGGCGTTCAAGTGGGGAAAAATTCATAATTTTATATTTGTATAAAATAGTGTTAGTTTTGTAGACATTACTTAAGAGTACATTAACATCTAACGGAAAAAAATTAGCTCATCTAGTTTTCCCGTAATGTCACTTCAAAGTCAAAATTTGCATATTTTTACTTCATACAAAACTTGAAAACCAGTAAATATAA
>PNEQ01024846.1:20000-29510 GCA_003012365.1 Medauroidea extradentata | reverse complement strand
TGTAACGGGTTTTAAATGCTACAGGCCATAGACAGTAACGCGTTGTTTTGATATGATTTTTTTCATTTCATTATGTAAACTGGTTTTCAAGTTTTGTATGAAGTAAAAATACACAAATTTTGACTTTGAAGTGCCATTACGGGAAAACTAGATGAGCTAATTTTTTTCCGTTAGAGGTATATGTACTCTCAAGTAATGTGTACAAAACCAACACTATTTCATACAAATATAAAATTATGTTTTTCCCCACTTGAACAACCTTAACGAGTCCCAACAATCTTCTGTTAACTACAGCTACTTCTTCCTGACTAGGCTCAAATTGTTGTATTTTTTTTAATAAAGTACTCAGGTTACTATTCATACTGACTTCTTCATTTACAAAGACAAACACACTTTAAGAAACATATTTCCCTTCGAAGCAAGAGAAACTGATCTACTGCGTGAGTTAATATTTAATACATGCCTGACGAACACTGAACATGTTGTGATGAAGGAATGAATCATGCAGTGTTCAGTCGATTGCATGTAATCGATATGGAGGACATAGGATACGTAAACATGTTTGTAAATACGATGCGTGGGGGAAGTCTAGAGACGAAACACCTGCACACAGCAACGTGCGCCAATTATTAGGCGGCCGTATCTCATCAAAAGTCAATCACACTAAAATCATAAATACACTGTTGGAAAGGGAAATTTATAACGAATACCAATTGTAGAAGCCAGGTTTGAGCTATTTTACTGTATTTTACAGTCGCAGAGTAAAGTTTTCTTAAATTTAAAAAATTTATTAAGCCTTGCTTACAAGCAATTATATTTGTGGCCATCTCAAAGCAAGTGTTTCACTTAGGTTATATGTAAAGCAGTTAAGTATGGTGTTACAGTGAATTTAAAACAATATAGAACTGTAATGGTTTGTTACTTTGTTGCTGAAAGGTTAATTTTGTCTCCTATGTTAGCTCCTGTAACTTAAGACATGTTTGCACGAAGAAACAAGGACGCCGGCACAGGAGAATAAGGGAAATTCAGTATGTTGCTCAGCAAGCGGAGTAGTACTTATGACCAAATTTTCACCTTCACAATATAATATTTTAATTTTTTTTGTTTAAGGCTCGTTTATGGCTTACAACTCCTTGCTGTATGGAAAAATTATGAGAGGTAAAAATGTTTACAAGTGGAAAATATGGCCACAAGTAACGTCTAAACACATTGTGGTTCCAATATATAATTATTCATTTTTGCCACGTGAACTCCCTTAAGGTAAAGTAAGTTGTAATACAATTTACAAGTGTATTCCTTAAGAAAATATTGCCTCTGCTACAACGAAAATAAAATATACAAATAAAAAAATTAAAGTACATGTAATATAACATATATTCTCGTTTCCTGTACAGAAAATTGTTTACTGTGTATGCGTCTGAGACCGGCAAAGCATCTCACTGTGATAGCTATAGAACCACACATTTCACAAATTATTTGAGGCAAAATTAGGTTTTGAGGTTTTGTACATGCGAGTTTCTATCATGAATGAGTCCATGCTTGTTGCTTGTTCTTGAGGAATGTGAACCAGCAGAACATCTGCATGAAGACACTCACAGACTAACACGCTACCTTGCCACATGTACAGTACAACTGGCCACTCACTGGATCAGCAACCGATGTACAAGTATCTGAGGACAGAGTGTATACAGGATTGTGCAGTCTAGCCAGAAGGTTGTTGAACCCGTCAACTTCTCATGTCTCAGAAGATAAGGCAACAAATTGGAGTTGAGGCTGTAATCACGGATGTGCGAAACTTTGCTTACTTCATACATAGATGTATATAGTTACGGATATTATCAGCCTCCTTCCCTCAACCGCTCTTGATAGATACGTGACATATTAGCGTGAACATAATCATTCATAAGAAAAATAGAAGTTTCTTAAAACGAATAATGTTAGTATTGTACCTAAGTGCCGATTGCTTAAGTTTAGCTGTGTAATATTAATAAAAATAGAAGTAAAAATCGTCTCACATCTTCATACGTATCCCTTCGCTAATATATTTGATTGGAGGTAACAGTGACAGCGGCTAGTATTCATTTACCTATCATGTAACAGTTAACATACTTTATTACTTATTTTGTCTGTGAAATTAGGTGAGGTTTCTGCTACTTTCTCTTGCGAAATATTAACTACGCGTAACGCGTGGCTATACGGTGTTATCAGCTAAGCATTGCACAAATTAGATCGTGTTTTTATGAATGGTAGCTTGCCAATTTAAGTATGGGTACATTTTTAATTATGGGTTTGAATAATTGTAATAAGAACTTTTCCACGCCTGCTCCATCAATTAAGGCACACACATATAAATATTTTCTTCTACATTGCACTTAAGAGTTAACATACGTTCAATATGGCTACTTTTGAAAGGACGCGTATGTGTTCGACACGCCTAGTCTTACAATAGTGAATATTCAACATGGCTAGTCTTACAATGACGTGTGTTCAACACGGCTAGTCTTATAAGAGCGTGTGTTCAATATTGATAGTCTTATAAGAATGTGTGTTTAACATGGCTAGTCTAACAATGGCGTATGTTCAACATGGCTAGTATTACAAGGGCGTGTGTGTTGAAGATGGCTGGTCTTACAAGGGGAAGAACCCACCGCACCTCTGGACCAGTATTGTCTCCTTATATATCTGGAGTTCATACTGGCGCAGACTTCGTGTAGCCAGTACAATTTGGTTTAAACGTTCTCGTAGCAAGACAATTGTTCGCACTTTGCTACCAACAAGTTTATCTGCAGATTAGCAATCCACAGTTGCAAAACAATGCAGTGTAAGTTATTATCTTTTCAGTGCTTTACAAAGCGATATTAATATACATTTTTACAGATAAATCCACGATCTAAGCTACTGTATTCCTTCAGTAGTCTTCCTTATTAGTTTCCGTGTATGTATTAAGTGGCCAGCAATTATTTTTTTTGTCATTTAAGAAAACTGAACAATAACGTAACTGACTTTTTTTAGTACACAAAGTACTTTTATTTAGTTTTATAATATTCTCTTGGAGTAAACTTCAAAATTAAGAGAAGATATACAATTAACTTAAGACAGTAAATAACGCATTTTTAAATTACTGTACTTAAGTTTGGAGAGAAATTTATTCCTTAAAGAATGTTGTTTAACATATTCGGGCTTTGTGTTGTAAATAAACTATTCCTAAATGTAATTTAACGCGTATAATTAATGTTTTGTGAGGAACAAAAACATCATAAGATGGGAACAAGCTCTGCGACAGTGTCTGCGTTGACATTGACACGTGAAGGCCTGAATTAGAGTCCAGTGTAAGGTAAGTGTGATAAGTTAACAAAACTAACCAAGGTGACACAGAGGTAAAACACTGGAAGCGCATTCTGGGGGACCCGAACTCGATCCCTGATTTAGTTGTCCTGATTTATACTTCAATGATTTTATTGATCCACTTGGCATCTGCTGGGTTTGTTCCTAACTATATGCCATGGTCGGTTTTCTTTCTGTTTCTTGTCCGATGTGTAATTACTTCACTGTCCTACTTATATACCGAGGTTCAGAAAAAAATTCTTCATTATGGTCTATTCTGAAATGTTAACGTAATTCACCATCGCTTCGACAAGATATTTATGGCATTTAAACTGACGTGAAGCGTGTCGCAAAACATTTGTATGTCAAAGTATGAGGAAGTGTGTGTTCAACCAATCAGCGTTTAACTTTCTGGCGACATATTTTGTTAAAGATGTTAATTAGATCACTTAAACTAAACAGTGGCCAGTATGATTGATGACATTAAAAATTATATAGTTAGAAAACAAATACTACGAATACTATTTAATTAAATTTATTTTAAATTAAATAATATATGTAATTAAATACCGTAAAATATTTTAACAAGTTTACCAACGAAACGGGCTGTCGTTCCTTTTTTTTTTTTTGTCCACTTCCTGTATTACACTGATCTCTAGCGTTCGTGAAATCATGCTTTTTGTGCTAATTCCCTAAAACATGTTCTGTTATATGTTGTACTTTTTCACTTTGAATGTACCATTTAGGTTTGGAATTGTATCTAGTAAGACGAAGATACGATTGCTAAGTCTGTTACTATCCATTCAGTATATGTGTTCGTAAAATTGCAGTCTTTTTTTCCTTATTACACCAGGGATTATTCATATCTTCAAAGAGAATGCTATGTTTGATCTTAATTTGAATAAAGCATCACTATTACATTTAGGTCCTAGTATGTTAGAATACTTCCAACTTTCCAGTTTTTCAAAATTCCCATATACTGTTAGTTTCTGCTGCATACAGTGGTTCAGTCTGGCATGGTATCAAGGTTGTACGTACCGAGCCACGTGGCGCAACGGTAACTCCCTGTACCCATATTCGTGAGGACCCGTGTTCGATCCCCGGCTCCGGACATCCTAATTTCGGTTTTTCAAAGTTTTCCAAAATCCCTCCTGGCGAATGGAGGGATGGTTATTTAACAGACTCCTCTGCCATATCTTATCCTTGTACTAAGTTGTGTGTCTCTGTATCTAAAAAAAACTCGCTGTCGACGAGACTTAAAGCCGACTTACCTCATCTTGACTGGATTTATCTGCTTGGACATACTCCATTGCGAAATAAATGACTGTCAGTGCTGACTGTTTGGAAAACTACTGTGTTTTGTTTCGTCTCACCGTTTCTGTCGTTTGTTGTTTTTTCGGTTTGTGTCCGACATATTTGTGTTTTGTTTAGTCTCATCGTTGTGTCGTTTGCTGTATTTCTGTTTGTGTTTTGTTTCGTCTCATCGTTGTGTCGAATGTCAACTTAGGTTTATTATTTTTACATTTTTTGTTATTTCTTTTATTTTCTGTTTTGTTCTTTGTCTTATCCGACCAGATTCCAGATTTAGAATTTCATATTGTGTATGTATCCTGATGACTAAAGCATACTCTGCCTTTTTATGTTTTCTTGTCTTATTTTTAGTTTTCTTTTGACATTCATTTATGTCGCAATGGAGTATGTCCAAGCATATAAATCCAGTCCTGCACTCCCATTGCACAGTTCTTTTAAAGATCTTACCTCATCTAAATTTTGTAATTAATCCATTGTATTGTTTAACTTAAAATTGAGTGATCTTTGAAAGAACTGTGCAATGGGAGTTTATGACTAGATTCAGGTTCTTGGACGTACTCCATTGCAAATTGAATGACTGTCAAAGAAAAACTAAACAAATAAAAGAAACCATAAAATAAGCAGAGTATGCTTAGTCAGCAAGATACAAACACAATATGAAAATTTTAGATGGAATCGGGTATTGAGTGTTTTGCAGTTACAGTACCTGGCCGGTGTATAGGCTCCCGGGTTCCTACAGCAACAATATTTCCTCACTGCATAGACAAAGTCACTTACAGATGTCTAATGTGATTACTACACAATCTGCTCTTGCAAATTCCTAGTAGTTGCATAGTTAATTTCACAACATCCGTATTTTCTTGAAGAACCGTAAATGTCTCTTACCGGTGTTTCCTACCACTTGAAATAGTAATTGTGCAAGCTATTTACCTTGTAATCTGGAGCCTGGTGGACGTCGTGTTGTGAGATGAACAAGTTCTCATGTAGGTATAGTGTTGAGCCAGTCCTCGTAGCCCCTGCAGCCTGCAACCACACGTACACACATTCAGCAGTGGAAACACCTGCCCCTGTGACGTAGGCAACATTTCATTGCTCACAATCTCATCTTTCCTGCGCGCAATATCGAGGGAAAGCAACGACATATCCTAAACATATAAGTTTCAAAATTAAATTAAATTGGAATCTAGTTACGTATCATTTGTAAGTTCAGTAATTTTATACATTTAATACAATTTACTTCACAAATTTCTTCATTTATAGGCAATAAAACTTACAAATTTAAATATTTCTAGTAAATTTTGTATGCACAAGTCGTACATAGTTGTCTCTCGGTATGTTTTGTATCATGTGCGTGTGTTTAGGATGTAATATACGTATTTCATTAATAACTCAGCGGGTTAAAGTAACCACCTTCTAAAGTAACACGCGTCTCAGAGATATGACAACACTACCCACTTGGTATCGCTAATGTGATAAGTGCACGCAGAGTTGACCACGCCCTGTAACACAACAGACCAATCACAAACAAACGAAGGAGTTACTTGAAGAAGGGCCCAAGTATGTATTTGAATATTTTACAGGAGTGACAGAAGAACTACGCACACTGATACAATAGGTAAATTTTAGTTCTAAAATATTTATTACGCGTCATTGTCATAAAAGTTTACTGCTGTGCTCAAAGCATACATTCTTAAGGCGTTATAACATCTTGGTAGGTCAGCGGTGGTGCAGTGGTCAGAGTATTCGCTTCCCGCCATGATGGTCCTGCCTTCAGTCCAGGTTTGGTCGGTGCCTGTAGTTTCACACGTGGGGATCGCGCTGGGCTACGTCACTGGTCGGTGGGTCTTCTCGGTGATCTTCCGTTTTCCCCCTCTCTTTCATTCCAGCGCTACTTCATTATAGGACAAGAAGAGGCCTACGGTCGCCTAGTTGTTAGTCTGCATCCCGAGTGTCGTACTCTGGCTACCTGGGCCAACTCTCCACTCTCCATACGATATATTTCATTTAAGTGCACAAAAGCCTACCAGCCCTGTTCATTAATTTTCTTCGCCATTTTTTATTTTTTATTTGTACCAGATACTTTTTTATTATTTCAGACACATAATGTGACTACATTTGGCTCTAATGAAATTTTTTTATCCCTCATAGTTTTCGTGTAATGGCTTGTTAAAGTCATATTTTGCATGTTTCCGTTTTAACGACTACACTAAAACCAACTGATATACCAAACTGAAAAAAATCACAGTGGATAAAAACACTGCAGGCTACAATGACATGCTCACAAAAATAAAGAATAAAAATTATTTTAATTTTAAAAAATGCTAAAACAGTAAACTAAAATTTTAAAAATTAAAAAAAAATTTTAATAAAAATAATTTTTATTCTTTATATTTATGAGCATATCATTGTAGCCTGCAAGGTCTTTATCAACTGTGATTTTCTTAGTTTGATATATCAGTTGGTTTTAGTGTTCTCGTTAAAACATTCGAAATATGACTTTACAAGCCATTACGCGAAAACTATGAGAGATAAAAAATTTAGTCACATTTTGTGTTAAATAAGAAAAAAATATCAGGTACAAATGAACAACTTAAAAAAATTGTCATGAAAATGGCGGTATGACGCGCCCTTAAAGTCTGATCCTCTGTACAGTAAACAACGTGGCTTGACACTCTTGTTATGATACGTTTCTTTATAAAACGTAAGGAAATTTAAAAAAAAAAGTTGAATTTCGAAAGGTATTATGAGTTATGCTTCTCTTTAAATAACCATAACACATACATGTACAACTGGTAAGAAAGCACAACATACTAGGAAATGTCCAGTAATTCTCAACACGCAGTATAAAGACTTTCCTCAACTCAGTTGCTGAGTGAGCTGGTTATGCTACTAGAAATGAATAATAATTAAGAGCTAATTTTTAACTTGTTAGCCTCTAATTCACATAAAATCTGGTTTGTAGGTTGAATGTAGTATATATTCCTAACTGGTTATTTACTCCAGACAGACATCAGACTAAAATAAGCAAAACTGTCGTATTCAGAATTGTTTCATTTGTTACCCACTAAGAAAATAAGTGTTAAAAGTTTTGATTATTTTTTTTTTATTTCGTAGGAAGAAAGCAAGGTAAACAAGTAATGACCGGTCACGATAAGTAAAATAAATACGTAACTTATTTGATTGTTAGTTAACGGTGTTTATATGAAATATGGTGCTAAGTAATGTTCAGTCCGTCAGCTCATATCTATGAGTTTTGTCTCAGTATGAACAGAACATCCACTTACTAAAGTTCTTAACTCTGGCTGACTGACAGTCAAGAAACAGCTTAATATTGATATTTACAAAGGATTATAACGTATATGATCACTAGGGAAGAATATTTGAGTATTCTTCCCTTGAAGATGTCAAATACCAGATAAAGTGTTGTTTGAAAGTTCGTAATTTTTGAAGATTGAAATATCAAAATCGGTTTTTATGGTTCTGTTTGTAAATAAAAGTCAGTTGTATCAGCTTCTCCGGAAATTCGTCCCCTAAGGCAGTGAAATAAAGTACGAGAAATATCACGGACCGACCTGAAAATGAAAGTACGAAAGACACATAGAAACTAAAAGAGGAAGAAGAGATTCAGAGATATTTATATTGAAACACATGCATGGCTTAATAAATTAATGTTTTATTTAAAAAATCCTTACCGGAAAAATAACCACACTTGATTTCTTAAAAATGATGACCGGATACGTTTGAGGAATATTACACCTACAAACATAGGTAATTCACATGTGATTTTTTTAATAAATGTAAAAAGAGAGCATGCGCAGAGCTGGTTTCCGAGAAATTCTAAAATTTGAGCAAAGTCGGATAGTTCCGGATATGTTGTCGAAGATAAATCCAATCTGGCACATGGTTGGTTTACTATAAATGTTTTATCAAGTCTTCGTTGCTACGTGTTGACTGCGGTCCAAGGTCTTACTGTATAAGGACTGTACTGCAAGCAAAGCTGTCCTTGAGGAAGGAAACTGGTGCGGCCGGCTGGCTGGTCACTGACGCTGAGGTAAACCTACTGCAGGATGTTGCCAGCTCTCAGAAATAATTCCACGTGGATAACATATTATTGTTGGAAACCTTTACTTACTACTTTGTAGTTTACACATCCTGAAGTACAATACAAAGAGTATCATAAATGCTAAAATTGTGTATTTTTCATTGAATTTAAGGATATGTGTAAACTACAAAGTAAGAAAAGATTTCCACTTAAGCATAATTTCAAGAAGAATATTCCACTAATTCTTGATACGTTATAAATACAATCGCAAAGATTTTTAAAACGGTCACATATACACAGCGCTATCATATTTTAGACACGCTGCCTAATCAATTTTAAAAATGAAGATATTGATTATTTACACGAAAGAACATATTTGAAAGTGCTATATTATATTTGTTGGCCTAACAACTCTTTGATAAACAGTCTTAAACATGTATGTCATGACATTTTCAAGTTTAACATATTAAAGCGCGATTTACTTAAAACGTTTCGTTAAGATAGAAGTTATTGACGTGAGTTACAAGTAGATAAAACAAGCAGAATGACTGATAGTGTAAACACCGAACTGATAACATAATTGTGATCATTTTTCTACCCTGACATCGGTGTTGTCATCCATCTTAGCTGAATGGATGGTAGTCAGTTTCTTCAATGTGTAATAACATCACTAAATAATAGCGTAATTAGAGCAGTTATATTTAATAGAAGTTTCGCTGTCAAGAGTATTTTGTGTTGTAAGCTAAACTCTTTTTCTGGACGTGCATGTTGCAGAACCTCATAAAATGCAGAATATAATGCAACAAAAGCTGTATCGCCTCGCCCTCTTAGCT
>PNEQ01024846.1:0-15000 GCA_003012365.1 Medauroidea extradentata | reverse complement strand
TGACAAAGCCAGCCCACATGTATGTTGAAACTATAGTGCACTTGGTTGCCCATAGAGTGCATGTGGTGTGGATTGTGATGCGCCCAGATGTGACTGTTCCTCTCGCTACTGTATTCAACTATACCATTCAATGCTGCAATTAGCATGGCTCAGAAAGTCGTTGTATTGCCTACCTCTGCGGCTTACCCAGGCTATACCTACATACACCACTAGTTTACGTCTAGATATAGTGTATAATAACACTTTACATTTAGTCTCGGATCTCGTGTATCAACGGTTAAATTTTTCTAACGTCTAATATCGGTCATGAATTCAGCAACTCCTTCCTAAAAACACTCGGCCTGTTATTGTAATGGCGTGGATGTTCTTTAACGGAACCAAATCTCCGTTTGTGAATTCTTTACGTTTTGTAGTTAAACCTATACAGGTTTGAGGTTTCATTTAATGAACACCTTTGTTTACGTATTTACCGAAATTATACAGTTTTATTAATACTATAAAATTTAAATGTACTTCGAAATATAGGTAGTTTTCAAAACAGCGAATCAACTAGCTACTCAGTGTTCACGTTACTAAGAGAAAACATTTCATGCAACTAACTATTGTGAAATAGTGTTGAGGTGCGCATTTAATCAGACTCAGAATGCAGACATAATTCAACAAAGCACACAAATACATGGCTCGATTTATTCTCACAAGAAATAAATAAATATTATATGGGGAAAATGTGGAATAGTATTCTTAAAAGACTTAAAATAGAAATACGGAAAACCTTAAGGCATCTAATGGAAATATCTTATTAAACTCCAGGTGAACTAGTCATGTCACAGCATTTACTGAATATATCAACATTCATATAATCGCATACTTACAAGATTGTTCATAAATTAATTTGCGATGGTAATTCAGGTTTTCGTACAGCTGTTGATTAATGTGCAACAAGATCTGCTTCATATTTATGTTTAAGAGGAACGTCATCAACCAAATAATGACAAATGTGGTTATGTCACCAGTGTATGATGGTTTTAATGTGTTACCAGTTCATCTTAAAAAGATGATTGGTAGTTTTGACTGAGATACACATCTATCAGTAAAACCTCTCTTGTTTATAACTACGTATATGCATATATACATACGAAAATATATATGTGTGTGTAATGTTCTGTTAATGCGGCTATGTCATAATGACTGGTTCCCATATAAAGGCAAATGCTCTCGGGAAAACTGTATCAATAATAATAAATAATAATTATGAAACAGTCCACTCAGCAAGGAAAAGGCATTTATATCCCGTGGTGCAACCAAGGAGATGTGCGTAGTTCCTCAATAATTCTTACGTTATATATATATATATATATATATATATATATATATATATATATATATATATATATATATATATACATACGACATTTTCACACCAATTTGTAAAAGAGATCGTAACGGCTAGACAGATTCCCATTGAATGTCGTTAGAAACCATCTCTATGAAACTGCCTTCCATATTAAGAAAAGGAGCTTTGGAATAAGTGCATCCGTCCGGGATTTACGATGTCACAGACATACATTGCCGGCAACTTTAAACCACCGGCTCTTTTCCTTTGGGGTTAAAGAATAGTGATAGTCTTCATTCAATACAGCTGTATTTGTTTTGGTGCAGTGAGTGTGGTACCATTCCGATATTCCATGGATTGACAAGTGTTTTTAGATTCAATTTTTTTCCTTTCATTATTAATTTTTCAATTTATATAGATGTAATAATTTTAAAAGCTTGATATATTACTTTTTAAATTTCTGTCAAATTGCATGCTCTTTTAGGGTAAATGGCATAATTTACGTGTTCTTAAAGTTTAAAAAGTCTTGTATTACAAATGCCAAGTGAAATATAATCTTGAAACAACAGCGTGTCATAGAAATATGTGTTCGCCGACTATTTACATCATTCTGCGTATACTGTCGCGTATTACGATCTTCTTGACCTGGCAACCGTGGTATAGGCTGTTCACTATAAACTGAACACTTGGCAGAAATTGTATTTAATTTAAAATGTGTTTTACTGGGCCAATATATGTTAACTTTTGAGAGTGTTGTAACGTTTACACTGGTTTTTAGTTACATGGAAGTTTTCATATTTAAAATAGTAAAGAAGGCTGCAAAATGGTTGAAAGAAAACTTTCTGCGGTGTTCACTTTATCAGGAATGGCCTATATGTAGCATATGTTGTAATGTTTGCAACACAGCAGCTACAGCAGGCGTGGCTTCAGTGCAGTGACCTTGAGAAGAGCACGCAACTAAGTGCACTGACCACGGGAGCAGTGTATGGCATGCCAGACGATGTAACATTGATGGGCGCCAGGTCTTCTTACGTACACGTTGTAATGTAAACCTTGTGTAGTTGGAACATTCACCGTGTCTTGTCTCCACGGCTTGTCAGTGACACAGGTGACGTACAGTGATGTCTGCAATAAGAGTCGGAGAAGATCGTGCCGTATCGTCTACTCGTGATCTGTGTAAGCGTTGTAAATACCATGTAAGAGAAACTGCTGGTGCTTCCATCTGGAGGAATATTTGTAACTTGCAGCGTGGGTCTGGAACCTTAGTAACTGCACCACTTCGCTGCACACAGAGAGCACGAGGATACGACGATGCGTTATGTGACTGGAGCG
The DNA here is from genome assembly GCA_003012365.1 of Medauroidea extradentata. Classification (NCBI taxonomy): domain Eukaryota; kingdom Metazoa; phylum Arthropoda; class Insecta; order Phasmatodea; family Phasmatidae; genus Medauroidea; species Medauroidea extradentata. Next base: position 12,335 of record PNEQ01024846.1, on the reverse strand, counting down.
AACATTGTACGTAATGTTCTGTAGTTGTGTTCACGTGGTGTTGACTAGAAGTGTGACAAGTGTGACAGGCAAGGTTGGTAGCTTGTAATGAACATAGGTAAAACTACTGAGATGAGGGACATAGAACCCTTGAACAGCCACTTAGGCTACCTTCAACCTATCTCCAACACTGAAAATAAAATTTTGTAAAACCACTTCTTACACTAATCATACAGCAGCAACCTAACGAAGTGAAACACACACTTGAAATACTATAGGAATTTAACTATGAACAAAATTTAAATAAATTGACCTAAAACAAATATATAATTAACTACTGTTCCAAATTTAAAAAAATATTGAATAAAAACCATTAAAAATGACAGAGTGTTAATTTAGACTTTATTCTTATTTACTGGACACCGAGATAGTGTACGGAAAAACATTAACTTACTATAAAATCTGCTATTTCTGTTTAAAATTTTCAGAAATCACAAAATATTAATAGCCTTTGTTAGAGCACAAGAAACTGGATTTGACGTTGCTAGTAGGCAAAAATCTAAGTGTGTGGTTATTTAGTAATGTTGCAGGAAGTTCAACAATTCAGTATGGCAGTTACCTGGCGTCTCTTATGTCCAGTATCACATAATGGATTCTATTGGCTCATAGTCGTTACTTACCGTCTTGATCAGGTATTCTAGCAGTTCTTGTAGAATGACGAGTCTCTGGCACACCTCGGGAACTCACGGAAGGCAACTAATACACCAATTATCGCGTATGACGAGTTCAGGTCCTTTGCGTACCATAATAACTTCGTCCACGACCCATCTTCCTCTCCGTCTAGATGGCCTCAATCTAAATTCATACTCGCTAAAATATTATCTTTAAAGGCACTCTACATCGAATAATTCGTAATTTATAATTGTTCTGAACACTGTGAAGCTCTTACATATTCATTTATAGTAATTTCCCACAAATAAAATATATTTCGGTTCCATGGTTTTCATACAAATGAATGTAAAAGTAGTGATTCGACTATTTCCGCTACTTCCCAAAAGTACAAAACTGTTCAAACTATACAAATTAAATAATTTACAGTGAAAGTAAGTGCATTCATTCAGCTACAGAATGACACCTTTGTAATTATACATATAGTTCAAACAGAAAATACATGTACTCGATGATGAGCAAAAATGTAGCTATATCCAAAAAAAAAAAAAAAAATGCAATCAATTTTTATGTGAAGTCATAAAGGTATAAGTATGTAGCTTAATACATTTGATTCCGTTAAATTATTTTATTCTTATCGTTTGAATAGTTTTTACTTTGGATAAGCAGCGAAAATTGTCAATTGCCACTTTATCAGACTCTTGTACGAAAACTGTGGAACAGTAAAATATTTAATTTCGGGAAAATTACTATTAACGTACTGTGTAAGAGTTGTACTGTGTTTGACACAATTATGAAATTACGTATGTTACGACGCAGAGCAGTCTTAACCCTGGAGTCGGGCGTAATGTATGTACTGTACTTCTCCTGACTGACTGGAAGAAGAAGACAAACACGTAATACAACCTCAAACACATGCTACGAAGAATTACTTTGTTTCGTAAATCTCCACAGTTAAAAACGGACGAATCCTATGGGATGATCACATAAAATATTGCGTACATGGCGTTGTTACCAATCAACAACAACCAACCATGAAGTAACTTAACTGTGACAACGGAATTCCGGTATGACTACAATAATTAATAACAGTACGAAAATAAATAATCGTAATTCGTTAAAATAATAGAAATATTTCATACGTTTAAATTATTGTTTTGACAGTGCTTCAAATTAAAACCTTGCTGATATAATAAAGTGGAACATAATAAATAAACATTTATTTACTTTATACATTAATAATCTTAAACTCAATACACACTGGTCAGTACACCTTACAACGAATTGTCGGTTTTTCAGTCGAAAAGAAAGATTACCTAAATTTATTGCCTTGTAGTCATTGACGTTTGGTCGTGACAAAGCTACAAACCTTTACAACTTGAGCAGTTGACATATCTGACTGACTTGCCAACAAGAAAGAAGAAACCAATAGGAAACTCAACTAAGATGAATCACTGTGTCAGTAAGCAGCCAATAAACAGCTATCTGCTTTAGTATAGGTGGTTGATGATAAATGGCCAACTTGCCAAAAATACGTATGAAACAAATGTGTGTTTTATTTGGGTCTCATACATTGACTTATCATTGTGGAAAAATACGTACACTGTGTTTATTTCGTACACTACTTCGCTTACATAAATAAGTGGCGGAAGAGTACTAATTGACTCAAAGTAAACAAGAAAACCAATGGTTCAATGTTTCTCACTTTAACATTGTTAATCTATGCGATACAGGTCATAGAATTGTTTATATTGAAGGGAAAATTGTTTACTAGCAGAATATTTGTAGGCAATGACTTTGCGTTTCGTCGTAAATTTAAGCTAGTTTCAGAAAGAAATCAAAGTGTATTTTAAGATCACCTTTCTGGATGTGTATCTCTACTGTTAGTGTATGTGTGTAGGTGAGTGTGTATGTGTGTGTGTCCGGCCCTAAACACTTTTAAACCTGTGGACCGAATTTCATAAAACTTGGTACAAACATACAACTCGTTATGTACTGGCTTTGATATATTTTGTTCATGCAATGATCACATTTTACAAATAGCATCATTTGAACATTTTTCGATCAAATGGAATATCTGAGGAATTATTTCTCAAAACTTCATCAAAATCGGTACAAGCATTGTACTTTGTAAAATCGAATTGACTTCTGTAGATTTCATTATGTGATTTGTTCATGGTAAGTTAAGATTTTCGAAAAAACCTAGTAAAATTTTAACTCATAAGAGATATCCTATGAATTATTTTTTTTTACATTTGACAAACACTATGCGTATTTAGCATCTAGTAAAGTCACCCGGTTTAATTATGTTTGTGCATATTTTCAGAATATCGTCCATTTGGAACATTTTGAAGCTCTTTATATTCCGTGGGTTATTTGACCAATACAAATCAAATTTTAAAATTGGGTTGTTTTACGCTTCGGTTTTAGCTGGGTTTATACAGAATGTTTGACTTTTACAGGTACAAACATAAGGGGCGAGTAGAGAACGATGAAACAAGCAAAGAATGATAAACATATGTCCGTACATACATGGTTTCATCGATACTACGTACTATGACTGAGTACATGAGCACATTGTACTACAGTCACTGAGGATAGAAACAGCTTGTACACTCGAAGATCTTGTGAACACATTGATGTCTGGCTGTATTCTCTGAGGATACGCTTCATGATACAAAGTGCTGCCTCCTGTACATTGTCTTCAGAGTGCCTGTACTTGGAGCGGATGTCAGACTTTTTAATATGACAATGCGTAGAGCCATAGGAACCACTTCAAACGTTGCACGTGCACATTGAGTTCGTCGTTCATTGTAGGAACATAAAGCAACAGTGTTATAATATTGGTATAACTGCACATGTATGCAACGTAATGGTTGAACCATTGGTTTCCGGACCTGTGCTCATATGAATTAGTAACTTGTTCCGTTGTCCTCTGCTCGCCTCTTTCGTTAGTACCAATAACAGTCAAACAACCTGTTTACGTGAATAAATAAATATGCCATGTCGGCTTACTACTAGACTGAATATAACTAAATGTAGTAATTTGAATATTCAACTTCCAACATTTTAACTTCGCAGTCCTTGTATGTTCACCATGTTATAACATGACATAAATAAAAATGTTGTCATATTTTTAGGCGTATGTACGTGACTAAGTGGACCTTTTTTGTGTCAATCTGGTCTACATTGAAGTCAAGCTTTTTATTTTAGCTGGTAACTTCTTCTTTCTTATACGTAAGGAATCTATAATTTTAACTCGAACGTCTAAAAAATCAACTAATTCTGTACGTAAATTAGCGTAGTGAATGTCTAGTCAGACAATATATCACTTAACTGGCTGCTGGTTGAAGACAAATGCATAATGGGAAGAACAAATCACAGATGGCCTTGGAAGGTTTTTTTTGATGACCGAGTACAAACGTGTTTGGCGAGCGGGGACGTGATGATGACGTAGAAACGTGTGCAGGTTTCGACAGTTCTGACGTAGAATCGTGCGTCAACGGATGTTGTTGCAACATGCTCTGCTCGGGATAAAAACAGATTCGAGAATCCAGTCATTCTTGTCCAGTCACGAGACACGGTTGTAGAAACCAGCACACAGCTCAAGTGTGCTAGGCATAGTTTGACTGCCTCTTGTCATTTAAAGCTGTTCTTCACCAAAAATAAATTGTTATTTTATATCTACGCCTAGCATTTATTAAGTTACAGATATTTAGCTACATCCAATGACTTTTTTTTTTTTCATTTTATAAACTTCCTGCATCGTATAATTTTTGCATAACGTCATATCAAAATGTTCTTTTTTCTTAATTTCGGGGTCTGAACCTTAGCAAAATAGCTATCGAATTCTAATAACATATAATAGGTAGTGTCATACTCAATTACAACTTCAATATTACTTTTAAACTAACTCGAAATTTGAAACGAATTGTTTAGTCACATTAAACTGTAACACTGAATACGACTCCTAATTTTTCTGCAATGGATCTTAAGTAGAGATAATTCTCAAAGCAAACGACATTTAAATATGCAAATCTTTCAAATCAGAAGTGTTATACGTAACATTTCCGAGAATGATTGGTAAGTGAGTGAGAGATTTTGGTCAGCGCTCAACATTGAGGTCTTTAGCGCTGGTGATTAATGACATGTGAGTATGACGTAGCGCCGGAATGAATGGGCGGGGGAAATGGGATATCCCCGAGGAAAACCGCCGACCAACGACATCGCCCGGCACGATTTCCACATGCGGAAATTCGGGGAACGACCCCGCCGGGAATCGAACCCGGATCGCTTTGACAGGAGACGAGAGGTCTGACCTCTCGGCCACCGTGGCTCTGAGAACGATTGAAGAAATATTTTTAAACTCCCATAACCAAAGTAATCATAGTTATTAAATTATATTGCTTTTTTCGCGGACAAATTATAAAAACACCTTGATTTTAATTCTGGCATACTATTACTGGGAAAACATTAACTACAGATATTTTTATATGAAAGTAATCCAGCACAGTTAATGTTTGGTTGATGAATATTATTCCACCTTACTACATGTGACAGGGAGGTTGCAGAATATGCTACCTGCTTTGAATAATGTATCCAAGTGATGTAACTCAGGAACATTATGGTGAATTCAGTTTATGTGTTCAACAACCAGTGATGTGAATAGCGCGTGTTTACATTCCAGTAATTTTTTCACCAAACATTCTTTAGCTAGTGCTGAAGTGACATGTAAGCCCTACATACCAACTAATCTTTCACATCGGTCAATTCTGTCAGAACCAACATAATAGCCTGCAGTTACGGGTAGCTGTAAGTATGTGTTAATTACTTTCAACATGCAGTTTATTAATAATGTCCATAATTCGTTTTATTTACTGACACCGAACAGCTATGTGTAGATGTAAATGTAGATATTGTGAAATGCAATGTTTTCCAATAGTATTGTTTTCCATTTAACAAATATGTGACTGTGATACGATATCTTGGCTAATTGTGATGTAGTTACCTGTGAAGTGACTGTGATACGATATCTTGGCTAATTGTGATGTAGTTACCTGTGAATAAGGAAAGGATAAATTCGCAAGTTCAGCTAACTGTATGCTAGAATTCATTGTACTATGCATACTCAGGCCCTGTCTATTCGTTCATTGTCTGTTGTTCCACTGAGTAGCAGCTAGTTGACTGGCTCGAGTATGTATACGATAGTCTATTCTAACATGCTGGGCAATGAAGTAGCTACCTAATTATGAGTCAGTTAATGAGAGTTAAATGCGTCAACAGCACAATGCCGACAACCAAACCATAGTTTAACAAAATGCTATATTATACACTCATTTATCTCAGCATGATGGTAGAATAACGTGCGATATGCTTGAAATCGCTGTGAATATGCATGAACAAGTCTAGTCAAGAAAAAATTATATTGCAACTTTAGGAGAGATATTTTACCAATTGCAGTACAAATCGCACTTAATTTTTAGTACATAGAGACCGAAAGTTGTGGAGAACCTAGGTTGACATAGTATAGTTGTTGTTCAAATATTGTGCAATGTCTTTGCTACTGAAGGCATGTCTACTTGTCACTGACTCTGAGGCAGAGCAAACTCTCGAGGCAAGATGTGTCCTAGTACTACACTGTCAAGCCAAGAGTGTTATTACATCATCTGTGGAAGATAGCTAGTTGTGATCATTATTCACACAGCTCGTAAATTAATTTGTCCCCTGTCACTACAGGTTTCTTATACATAAACCACAAACTTAAATACTAGTTGTTTAAACATGGGTCGAAATAGATAATCATTACTGCCGCTGTTGTTGGTGGATTTTGGTTGGTGTATCAAGAGCCATTTGAAGCCATGAACACCGAGTTGACTCTTTATTGCTGCTAATCTTTTATGATACAATCGAGGAAGTTGATCAGTTCTATAGCTAACGATACTGAATAATAGTTGACTTCTAGGTCACAATGCTCTGTTTGCATATCCCTCACTTATCTTTATTGTGCTATATTATTTAACTAGACCAGTTAAATTCTGTCACACCTTTCATTTACGACAATGATTGTTCTGTAAAGATGCTGGGTCGAGTCCAAAGTTGTCGTCTCATCGTATTAAGCGGGACACGTTACAGAGTTTCTGAAAACTATGCTCGCCCTGTTTTCTTGATAATTTCTAATGTCTTTGTTTAAAGTCGGCACATTGCTAAACGTAAGAAGTGCGTGGTCACGGACATAGTTTCAGTAAGAACAACGGAAATTCAAGAATATATTTGGTGCCAGCATATATACCTAACAATAATTGAGCTATGTTCCTGGATTATTGCAGAAATACAACAAGGATTTACATAGGTTACTGACACGTGCCTGAAACATTTAGAGTTTTATGGAAATACACAAATGACTGTACAGTTTTGCAGTTTAAATATTTGAGTGACGGTTATTTGACATAGTTCAAACGTTTGAAGACGATTCACAAGTGTTCATTAGTTGTGTGCTAACTGTTTTCGCTAGTTCAGTAGTAGTATGAAAAAAGAGTTCTAGAACAAGACGCTGGAGGCTGCGGTGCCGCGTCCGCCATCTTGGATAACGTCACCACCGCCATCTTGTTTCTGGTCACCATCTTGGATTATGTCACTTTGAAAATTTTACAAAATTAAAAAAAAAATTCTAAAAAATTATTTTAGATCCATCCACCATCTTGGAATAATTTCCCCACCCCACCGCCAAATTTCAATAGTCATTTGTTTATATGTTCTGACAGCCACCATATTTATTTTTTTTAATTCTCACCAATTTTCAACAGTCATTTGTTTCCATAGCCTGGAGCCCACCATATTTAATTTTTTTAAATTCCCACCAAATAATCGACTTGAACCACTCGTTCTATTAATCGATTATATTTAGTTCTAGGAATAACCACCAGGGACGATACTGTGAGCAGCCATCTTTGTTTCCTATTTACTCACTTTATTCGACTCCAACAGTATGCATGTGTTTAAGGGCGGTGGGTAATGTACCATAGGCGGGAATCTCGCACATATCACCAAATTATTTTTATGCTTACCCCAGGCATCTAGTTTGACAAGTCTTGACAAGTATTATATACAGAGCTGTATCACCATCATCAGTCATAATTATTTCAAATTTAAAAATCTTTTATAGTAATTAATTATAATGAAATAGTGTGACATGTAAATACTGATTGAGTGTACAAGGACTGGTGCATCTGATACTCTTTAAGAAGAAGTTATGACAGGTGAATAATGTCTCTCAACACATGCAATGTAAGTTATAAAAATAATACATTTTACTTAAAAACTAAAAACACTATATACACAACACTATGTACACAGAACACTATCATTCTTGAGACATCTAGGCAGGTCCTCGCCCCACCAATGTCCGGAGAAGAAGAGTTTACTCCTGGAAGCGAGCGGTGGTAGTGTGGCAGATCTCCGCCATGATGTGCTGGGCTTGTAGCTGTAGCTGCAGCTCCAGGATTCCCTCCTGCTGGCCCGAACCTGGGCCCGCAGCTCAACTAATTTACTAACACTAATTTTCACATTGGTATTTACATTTCTCTATGTACCCAATCATGAAAACACTACAAGTTTTGCAATAAACTGTCTCGCATCTGCAGCATTTCTCCTCGCAGTCCTCGCACTTCTTCTAGAACACATTAACATTACACAAAGGGCGAGTGTTGTGGGTCGTCATCGTTATCTTCTTCCTGAGCACATGTAGCGTACCTCCGTATGTAGCATACCTCCACATGTAACTCACATAGTGTCACTTCCTCCTACTCTTCATGTTCATTATCACAGTACACTTCGTCCAGGTCCTTGGTTCACACGATGTAAGAGCCCATTGTTGAACATAAGGCGTAATCACTTCCTTCATCCTGAAGGGGCAGAACCTCAACCTTGGAGACACACGGGCACGGTAGCCCTGTAGTGTTGTCCTCTTCATCGCTCCACAGCAGTGGTAGAGAAGGAAGCACTGGTGTAGCTGATCTACGAACTGGCGACCTGCTACGGTCGCGCATAATAAGAATGAGTGGTTGTGCTGGAGTATATCCCTCCTTGTGGGACGAATTATATCATCAAATACTTCGGCGGCTTCCTCTGACAAGGCATGGACCACTTCCTGCTCACTCGACAAGGCAAACATCTGCCAGCCTCCCTGTACGCATCCTCTCTTCACACGTCGGACGGGTCTCTACGCGCACAGGGAGGATGACTCAACAAGGTCTGCGGCCGCGCACAGGACAGTCCAACGCCTCGCGAGGACGAGATGACGAAACTGCATGCTTTGCCCCGACCAGCTCATCGCCTCGAGTTACAACATGCTAAGAGTGCATGTGCCTTCCAGGCACCCCAGTAGCAGTTTTATACCATTACCAGTAAAATAACATTTGCTAGTAAATAATAACACCGAAATTTAGTTTTTATTTATTTATTACTTCATAAGTAATCCACTTTACTTAAACATAATGTCTGATTGACAAATCGTAACTTGCATCGAACCCCAGCCATCGCACAAGAACCGCATTTCCTTTCTTCTTCAATACCTTCTCGACCAAATACGTGTTTGGATTCTTGGTAACCAGAATTTCTTCGCTGTAGAAACCTCCTCGAATAGCCTTGACTTCCACATAATCTAGGTAGTAGGTCCTTTGCTCGTAGTGACGAAACTTGACCACTTTAATTATTTCAGTCCTCAAGTTTGATGGACTAGTTTTTCGTAAATGTTCCCTTCACTCGTGATATCCTTACATAGTCTCCAACTTTCACTTTATGTTTGTGCAAGTCCAGTTCCTTCTCATTTTTTATAAGCAGTGTGCAGTAAAGATTTGGCCTTGACATCTGCAGGCCTTATGTGCATTGTTCGATGTACTGTATGATAATATTCTGACACAAGCTTGGGTAATATATCCACCCAATGGAGCTTTCTTCTGCTGAAAATGTTTTGCACATTTCATTCTTCAAAGTACTAGCATTAAGACCACTGTGGAGGTAGAGTAATAACTAGCGACTGGAACATTTCGCGAATTCAATGACCTGCAGGCTAGAATCCATTATACTATGCATTCTCGAGCCTCATCTATTCGTTCATTGTCTGTTGTTCCACTGAGTAGCAACTAGTTGACTAATGGTCGGGGCTAGAGTATGCATATTACAATGGATTCTAGCTTACAGGTAATTGAATTCGCTAAATTTTTTAGTCCCTAGCATTACTTATTTTATGTTTCGACATAAGTGCTCGAAATGATGAGTTGTAGAATTCTTTGCAAAGGTCAGTACGTAGATTCTTTCTCGGACCTTTATCTTGAAAAACAATGTTCATCACATTTGTTATATCCCCACCACTCTTAGTTTTTATGGTCACAGCCCACGAATATTTAATGTAGCAGTCAAGAACAGTCAGCATGCACTTGTAAAATTTATACTTACAAGCACAAGAAATCATTACAACCGTGGCTGTTTGATACAAGTCCTTCATAGCAAACAGCCACACTATACTTCGAGGTCAGTTTCACCTTGCAGGCTTGTGAAGCTCGCTAGCAGTCTTTTTGGTGTCTCATTCTATGTAACCGTCTATACACAACTCTTCGATGATGCTGGATATTTCACTTGCATGACAATTATTTCCAGCCTGTTGAGAGGGAACTAGTATAAGTCTATCTACAATTTCGTTAACATCATTCCAGTGAACATATTCTGGAAGTCTCCCATCGTCCCTATTCTTACGTATATCGAGACCAGAACCTATGTATGACCCACACAACTACGCGCACTCTCTGCAACCATCTCCTCACACAACTATGCATTCACCTCACACAACTATGCATTCACCTCACACAACTATGCATTCACCTCACACAACTATGCATTCACCTCACGCTTCTCAATCAGTTCCTCACACAACTATGCGCACTCCTCACACAACTATGCAGTCTCGTCACACATCTCAGCCCCCATTTACTTAGGCTGGGCATGGCTCCACACATGCTCCTCACACTCCTCACATGTCTCCTCATGCTCCTCACGTGTCTTCTCACTCTCCTCACATCTCCATACCCTCCACACATGACTACACAAATTCTGCGTGCTCCGACCTACTTGAGGGCCACCATATTTCATTTGTCATTAGTTTTGTTGTGTGGAAACTATGTTTCATTAATTTTACTCATGTATGACTTAAAAATTTTAGGTATCCTACATTGAACTTTAAATAATACTTATCTCCAGTCCACTCACATCAGACTTTTACAATGACTTACAGTTTTCATATCTTGTGTAGTAGGATTTATATTATTTTTTATTCTCTGACAAAAGTATTCTTCGCTTCCACTTATTTTATATTAACATTCAAGTCACAGGACCCACATTGAAATAACTAGTTCCAGCCTACCATTACCTGAGGCAAACCATCAATCATGACCTAATTTGACATAATACGATCCAGCAACCACATAACTTTCAGTAATAATTTATTTGTCATAGTTCCCAATTTATGCATTACATTTCACAACAACAGCACTATAAATTCATTTGTTATAGTAAATTTTGATTTATTTAAATTTGTATGTATTATCAAACCACCATGCCACTCGATCTACCATTTATCTGACAGTATTCATAACACAACTCAACTTCCCTGATCACTTTTCCTTTAGTAAACTTCACTTGATCTCAGAAGCCAAGCCTTTCTATCGGGAACGACCCTGACATTAACTATAATTAAGTAACATTCAGCCACATTATACAATCTAACTCAAGTATACACCAATCTAAATCTAGCAGCCATAAAGTTTAAGCCTTCAATATCACGAAACAAACCAACCAACCCATCTATTGTACTTTCATTACCGAAATCTTACCAGACATTCAAGGATGTAAGAAACCATTCAATATCCACAAGAGCAGGGCAGCAGTCAACTTCTACAGCTATAGTCTGCCATCTAACAACTGAGCTAACTACTCCCTACCACTGAAACAACTATATGAATCATCATTTTATTCATTACATCAATAATACTAGTATACACATACCACCCATTATGTTTACCATAAGAACACAACGACAAAGAGTAAAATCCAATCAAAAAGATATAACCAAACTGCATACATATTGTTGCGTGCCATGTTCCTGGAGGCCAGTGGTCGGCGGCTGTTTCGTAACACCTTGAGGGCTGGCCGATGACTCAAAGCCCGGGTGGCTCATAGTGGAAAACCCGCCGAAACTACGTCATAGATACCTGTCCCAACTGCGCCTTAACCCTTCGAGGGCGGCGGACGTGACTACTAGCACATCCGAAACATGATGAAATATCTATTTTTAGACCCCTGTAATGCAGGGAATAACCGACTGTCTGGGCTAGTATAAAAGCACAGAATCGGCACATTTGAGGGGAGTTCGCTATTGGAAGTGCTAGAGGAAGGTGCTACGCCTGTGGAGAGAGACTGGTGAAGAAATCTTGGTGAAGTCAAAGTCTACTGTGAGGCGGCAGGCGGCTACCTGCGGAGCAGTGTTGGCGATACAAGAGGACTGCTGCGGCGGGCTGACAGGCGAAGAGGAGGTGCGCGACGGGAGTCGAACAGAAGACTTCAAGAGTGAAGACAGCGGTGCACTCGGGGTGCTGCGCAGCACATGGTGAGCCATCACCACTTCGGACTGATAAGGT
>PNEQ01024845.1:0-58509 GCA_003012365.1 Medauroidea extradentata | reverse complement strand
GCAGCCGACGAATTTACGGAGCTATTGAGGAATTTAGCATGCTACTTCACCTCAGTAAATTTTACACCCTAAATCCCCAAATATTTACTCCACTGACCTGGTCACGTGGTTGATTTAGTAACCTAAATTGTAGTTTCGGACACGGCTCTAGTAGAAGGCCACATCCTTAGATCTGGCAACCTTGCCAGGAAGGGTAATTTCAACACTTCTTTTAGCTCTACAAAGGCTATGGCTGTACCTGATTCATTATTCAGCCCTACATACCGAAGAATCAGGAGAAGCCACTATCGTTGGCGGGACCAAATAAGTTTTGAAATGACTCTTCCTGGCAAAGTTGCCAGATCTAAGGCCGCAGCATTCTCGGCTATGCCGTTAGGCTAGGTTCTAAGAATATATGAGTATTCCCGGAAAGCAGACATGTGCTCACTGGCTGCTCGTTGGCACAGTCGTACCACATGATTGGGCCTGCATTTAGTTACTTATTTATTACTGGCCCTAGCACAGTGTTGCCAGATGGAGGAGTCAAAATTCTGGTAGGCTACCAGAGGCAAGCCAAGAGTCTGGTATTCTTCATAAAATTCGAGTACACTAGAGATATTTTACTGCTTGGGTGTTAGCTTTTTTTACAATTGATATAGTCAAATCTTTTGCAAGAGGTAATTATTTAACTTTCAGCCATTTACCTTGTGATTGTTTCAGAGTTGTTGGTGAAAATATACGAAAGTGTTGACGGTTCAAAGACATTGTTTGCATTATCTGGAATTAAATGTGGGAACACAAACAGAATTTAACTTAGAAATAAGGTACCAATGGCAGGGCGATAATCCCCACTAGATCCCCACTTGAGTCTTTGTCGGCAATGATGAAAGGTGACCGCAGTCCAATTAAAAATAGTTTTGAAACTACATTTAAGGGCGTTGGAATGTAAAACCAATTTTAATTAATAGAAAGTGTCAAAGTAAATGAACAGATATTTCTTATTTATTTTAATTCATAATTGAGTTCGACATATGTTTCCATAGCGATCAAAGTTTTAATATTATTGCGCACCAAAACGAAAATAATAATATGGTACCTAGTACCGAGTGACAAAATCTGGTACAAATACCAGAAATCTGGTACGTATGGCAACATTGGTCCAGCGCCCTACACGAGATGTTCAATAAATCAAGGCTCAATTGTGAAGATTATGCGAGATTACAGTTGCTTGAATACCAGATTTCGCGCAAAAGAAAACGCGAATTTTTCAGGTCTCTAGTGATCAGTACTCACCAATAAACCTAACATATCCGTTTAAGTTCACATTGCTGGTAGGTAAGGGCCTGAAAAATTCGTATTTTTTTTTTCACATCATGTCACCCCTCCCAAGCGCTAAAGATCTCGTTGCTGAGCGCTGACCAAAATATCTCACTCTCTCACTAACGGTGAAAAATACTGTATTCCTAAACAAGTTCGTAAATGAATACAAGTGTTGCAAGTCTGCCAAAATTATGATCACAGAAGGCATATTCTTGAAACTTCAATGCAGACACTGTGTTGTACACTAAAATATAACAAAGAGTTTCTCAGGGAATACGATCTTAACTCTGCTTACGTGGGCACCATTGGAATAAATAAACAAGAAAAATTATTAAACAGATATGAATTTTACAACTAGGTTTAAATAAACAAATTAGTGAATAAACAAACACCAGTAAAAGCAATTTGACTCAAGTATATTTTTGTTGTCTGTTAGCTGTCGACATTTATAAAACTTAACGCTAGATAAATTACAGTGATATGATTTTTTTTTCTCCCAGCAATTGATAGTTAGCTATTGAGAAATTGAGAGAGATTCAATAAAACTACTATAGATAAAAGCTTGACCGGTTTTCGCTCCAACACTTACAAGCAGATTGTCTTAATTAGTCCGTGGGCAATCTACGTAGGATGACATTAAATGAATCCCTGCGATGTAGAAGCGCCGGAATGATAAGGTTGGGGGGGATGGGAGATCCCAGAGAAAACCCACCAGGTAGTGACATTGTTCGGCACGATTCCCACGTGCAAAAATCCGGGGGAAGACTCCGGGAGATAGAGTGGATGAGAGATTTTGGTCAGCGCTTAACATCTAGGTATTTAGCGCAGGTGAGAGGAGACAAGAGGAGAGTATGGAGCAGCTCCGTAATGAAGTGGCGGGGAAAACGGAAGATCCCCGATATAATTCGCTGACCAACGGCATCGTCCAGCACGATTCCCAATTGCGAAAATCTGGGGACTGGCCCCGCCCCGCCAGGAATCGAACCCGGATCGCCTTGGTGAGAGGCGAGTGAGCCGACCACTTGGCCACCGCGGACTCATCTAGCGTTTGAAAACAATCCTAATCTTGTTTGTAGGCAATGGAATAAATAATGAAACACTACGGCCGTCCATATCATTTTCACCGGCTGCAAAAAGAAAATTAACAACAAATATGCGTGTTAATTAAATGTGAACGTAAGACTTTCAAACAAGTTGCTGCAATGTTTAAAAACCAGTACTTCAGATATGAACGAAGATCACAATGTAAATTTCAGCCACGCCTCATGTTTACATGTCAATCTGGATTGAAGATTTTCCTTGGTACACTTACCATTCGCGTCTTGTTGTTTCCAATGATATTCAGCACAGTTAGGAATTTATACCTAAACTAACAGTCATTCACATGATGTGCTACATGCAACATTGATTTGTCCCATATTATTTCACTAGACATTACAATCTAACTGATTAATTTTATCACATAACATTGTTTCTCGTGTCCATTATGTCTCTTTGTCACATGCATATGGCCAGGATTATAATTTTGTTTGTTATTACCTTGTCTCTTGAAAAAAGGTGAAGAATTTCAAAACACAAAACGCTGCAAACGTAGACAAACAATAGAGTTTCAGAAGATGAAACATAAACTCATTAATACTATACCTAAAAAAATTACCAGTCGGAAAATCGCAATACACAATTAACGAATTATTAACCGTTCTCTTGTTATTAAGACATTACGGCTGACATTTTCAAATAAGTATTTAGAACTTGTGAATATTCATTCCGGGTTAAAACTAAATACTAAATTGCCAATTGCGATACGATTTCAGTATGATAAACGGGGTCAAATGACCATTTACTGTCAACTGGAGCACGACGTGATATATTTCCAATTATTTCCTTTTACTAACGCCGTACCAAACTGTGCGGAAATGCAGCCGCAAATCTCATTGCAGTAGTAACACTTCGGCTGACCGCATGACACGGAAAAAAATGTCGGGCTGTGAATCCCAGACCGCAAGTTCCACTCTGCCGCATGTCCATCTCCAATCTCCAACTGGACGACTGCTTTCGTTTAAGGCCATGTACCACACAGTTCTTTAGAAGTAGGTACGGTAAGCGGGCTTTACGTCTCGTCGACAACGAGGTCAACAGAGACGGCGACACACTACTTAATACAATGACAGGGGCTGGGAGAGGAATCTGCCATTCCCTTTCTTATGGAGACAACCCAAGTATTCGCCTGGAGTGATTTCAGGAAACCATTAACCGAAATCAGGATGGTCAGAGCCGGGGATCAAACCTGGTTCCTCCAGGTTGCGAGTCCACAGTGTTATCGTTGTGCCCCATCTCGCTGGGTACAATTCTCTAGAAATTTGTTTTCAAAAGCATAGTGTGTGTGTGTGTGTGTATATATATATATATATATATATATATATATATATATATATATATATATATATCACCCCCAATACAAGAACTAAAAAATCATCACTTTTTACTTATGTACGTGGTAAAATTTAGGATACTCTTCTCTACCTAGTACAACACTAATATACCAATAAAAGCCTTCCAAACATTAAAATAATGTTTTATTTTAAAACTTTTTCCAAGTGACAGTAATTATTAGTGCTAAGATTAACATTTCTAGCATTTATGTTGCATGAGGAAAAAAAAAAGAAATGTTATGTTACAGTGTAACAGCAACATATTTTGTGTTATGTTCTTATTACACTGCCATCATCTAAATATTTGAAAGCATGTATGTATGTACAATTGCATTTATCTCAAAATGTAATATTTTGAGATATGTTGGTATTGCATTGGGGGTGCGATATATATATATATATATATATATATATATATATATATATATATATATATATATATATATATATATATATACGTACATACATATATACACTGAGTGTAACATTTATGAGTCGTCTGGTACTTTTGCGCTCCTTAAGCGCTACTTGGAAAAGTGAAAAAAATACTTTGGTTGTTTCTGTCAAATGTTATTTATATCCTCGACGTACTTGTCACTACGTACTATAATCAAGCCACCCTATCGATTGCCGAAACACAATTAAAATTTCTACACGATTTAACTTGCAAAGACTAACAAAGATGTTTCGCCACTAAACGGGACGGTATACGTGACGGAGCTGACGACATGATTTCATTGGGCAGACGCTTATAAGCAAAGCATAAAAGAGAATTGAATACACGCGAAAACACGAGCATAAGTTCACCTGACGTCTCATAGGCGATAAATCCTGTACATGTTGGATGTATATACATAAGAACGCACACACACGCTCGTGTGTTGGTGAGTGTGTGGGTGAAAAATGATGACAGGCCTATATGTTTTGTAAAACTGTAGTGATTTCTTGACGGTATGTGTATATCCTGGGATAAATTGGAGACGAAAATGTTAGTGGTCAATTATTGTACGATGATATTTTTCGAGCACAGCAGACGGTTAGGCGCGGTCCCGATGTTTCTTTATTTAGTATACTATACAAAAAATTTAGCCTAACATGCATATCGAGCTGGTAGGTTAAACACACTTCGACCAGCGTTGGAATTTGTATTTATATAGGGTAAACCTACCCTATTTCGAGGATGCTAAGGATTCGAACTTCAGTACCAGAAATACGTTTAAAATTTTAATTGTGATCTTGTGTCTGATACATTGACCAGTTACTGCCGAAATGGCATATGCCTGCTCTCTGTTGGTAACCTACTGAACTATGTGTACGTACATATCCTTCCCAATTTAGGGAAGTCCACAACGTGGTTTGTCACGATGTGAAGGTGTACCACGATGTGTGGTTAGTTTACAATATAGTGCAATTGTGTGTTGCTGTCTTATGTAGTATGTCTCTTCAGTCTGTTTCTCCAATTTGTTGCGGTACATACACTTCAGCCTAAACAAGTTCACCCTTAACTTTTGTTTAGTAATGTAGATACAATATTTTACTAGACTCACTCTCTCTCTCCCTTTATATATATATATATATGTATTTATATATATGTGCACACACAAACTACGTGAATAGTTTGCACCTGGACGTGGTAACTGTATTTTGAGTTAACCGATCATGTATCATAATATACCTTAAGGACGTTCGAGTGCGATGAACATCATAATTTTATATTTATACGAAATAGTGTTAATTTTGTATTGGATACTTGTGAGTACATTTTACTCTTACGAAATAATTTTAACTCGCATAGTTTTCTCATAACGGTGCGTCAAAGTCAAAATTGGCATGTTCTGCTGTCATGCAAATAGTAAAAACCGATTGACTTACGTAAGTGAAATAATTCACAGTGAAATAACATGCTACGGGCTACGTAATAAAACATTTTTTTTTAAATTCCGTTAACAATATTCGTATTTTAAAAAAATAGCTGAATTTTCAACTTTTTTCTGTACTTTTGCGAAATTTTTTAAAAAAATACAAAGTATTACGATATGGTTTTTAAAAACTTTATTACATAGATCATAGGATGTAATATCACAGTGAATTATTTTATTCGAGTAGATAAGTTGGTTTTCACTATTTGCATGGCAGCAGAACAAGCAAATTTTGACTTTGTCGCACCGTTATGAGAAAACTATGACAGCTAAAATTGTTCTGTTAGAGGAAACTGTACTACAAAACTAACACTATTTCATATAAGTATAAAATTATGAATTTATCGCACTTCCCTTAAGGGGGAGTGTTAGACAATTTTATCGTATTTTCAGTTTTTGAGCCATTACATTTTTTTTAAATTGTATTATCAAAATTTTCGCTTAGGCAAAGCTATAATACGTTCTTGATAAACTGCTTGACATAAATAACTATGGAATCTTTCAATAATTTGTAATGCAGAGTCATTGCAAGAAACTTGTTGTAAGTTAACCCATAATTATCTTGCAATGATTCGGCATCACAAATTAATGATAGATTCCGTTACTAATTATGTGAAGCAGTTTCCCTGTTAGCAAAATAAGCTTGATTCAAGGTTGCTGCAAGCTTGCAGCAAGCTTGCCTCGTACAAGGCAGGAAGCAACTGTAAAAAAATAGGCTTGACTCAAGCTTGAATCAAACTTACCAAATAGGGCTTGTAATGGCAAGCCTAAATCAAGTCAATTGCAGGCTTGCCGCAAGCTTACATGCTATCTGGGTATCCTATGCTTTGTCGAAGAGAACATTTAGAGAATATACTTTGAAAAAATGTTTTGGCTAAAAAACCGAAAATACAATAAAATTGCAACTTTGCGGCGTCACAAGGAGATGTAAAGATTTGTACACAAGTTAACTAGGTTATCAACGGAGAGAAGACATGTGTAGTTTCGGCAACAAGTGACTAAAGTATCAAAGATAACATCGCAATAGATGTTCAACAAGTGTCTGTTCCTGTAGTTGGAAGCTTTAGTATCACGAAGTAGGTAAGTTTATCGTGTAGCATAGCCTTAACACGCAGCAAGTGCGGCGAGCCTTCTCCTCCAGGCGTGTATCTCCAGGCAGCAGCTTCCAGGAAGGCGGCCTCCGGGCGAAGTGTGTTTCCAGGCAAACATTCGTCCGTTACTGGAACCGGCCCGAGGTGCAGCGTGCCTTGGCATACCTCCATGGTCAGGTGTCATCCGCGGGCAATTCCCTTCCCTAACCGCCAGAATAACAATGTAGTTACAAGGAAGTCGATATGTCTCACATTCATGTTAAGTCCTTAATTATTGCACATGTATGTAGCCGCCATTACCTGCTGATGAAACACTCTGGACCGCTTTCACGGCAACACTTCACGGTAAATAGTACTTTTTCTTGTGGCTTCGTTAGCATGCCTCGAGCTGTTTTTCCCGTTGGAAGCTCTGACTTGAAAGAGCTGCAAGGGCGATCGTGACGCGTGCATAAAACGCCACATAGCCTCTACGCGCCAGGAAGTGAACTGCACGCGCAGGAAAATAAAATTGTAGTAGCTTCAAAATACGTTGTTAATATTGCCTCTACCAAACGCTTTATGTCCTCAGCACAACAGGATGATTTTTACTGACACTAAAAATTACAAGTGCTAAAAATTATTCAAAATTATTTTGTAGAGAGCATTTCTAAAAAAAAAAAAAAAAAAAAATATAATTTTTTTCAGCGTGCCGAACAGTTTTGATTATGGGACTTTAAGTCGTGACCGTAAATTTCATTAGTAGGAAAGTCTTCTGGTGACCATTGTGATTATGCACCTCGATTCAGTGGACGTAATTCGCATTTGAAATTAATTGACTTGGTTATTTTTGGTAGTGGCTGTGAATGTAACAATGATTTATACAAAATTTTGAATTCAAATGAGTACTTACTATTTCAAAAGCTGAGAGTGCGGCGTGTGTACGAGCCATTTCTAACGTGTCTGATGTCTCAACAGTGCCAATCAGTCGTAATCATCTTACGTGGATTTTCATAAGAAATTATTTTTTAAATTTACTCAGTTTTAAAACTAAAATTTACAAAATAATTTATCTTATGAAAATATTGGTAATATTTTAAACGAAATAAAAAACGGAGGTTTGTGCTATAGATAACTGATTCATGAATAGTTCACACAAGTTACTAATACCAATTTTGTTGCACTGCAAATTATATGAATCGTCACGCGAGTATTCTTATTGAAAAGCTACTCTCTACATTTCTTTGTCTACTGTTATCTGTTGCAAGCGCCCGACTTTTTCATATATATATATAGTTTTAAATATCACAAATATTTTCATAGGAGAAACTGTTTTGTAATTTTTGCTCCGTTTAAGAAACGTGTCATATTAAAAATTTATTATATATAATTTTGTAAGTAAGCATTATAAATGAACAAAACACATAACAATCACGTGACCTTACTAAGTTGCATATGTGTACCGAGTTCGGTGACATTCGGCACACTACTTCGAAGGATTTTTAAGGTAAGATACACAAATACATACAGAGAACTAGCACAGTACAATAATTTTATCATGAACATTCGCTACATTAATTTCTTTTTCCTAAAACTGAACTGCAGTGCGCGTGTATATAAATTAATATTCAAAACACTGATTGAAAATGGCAGATTTTTCGACGGCTGTAGAGAAAAAAAAGGAGTCATATAAACAATTTTGAAAACGTTTTGAGCAAATATTTTTTTCCCGAATGATAAGATTCCAGGGCAGAGAACGAATTCGTACATTCCATCCCACTGCAAGTGTTAACGCTAAGTAAATGCGTCACACTGACAAATTACTGGCATTTAAATTAAGTAAAAACTGTTATTTACGTTAGCTTTTTATAATGACTTCCAGAAATCTTAGATTCCGGTTTATGTTTTTTTACGTTAACTATGTTAAGGTAAATTTTTATCGTGACCTAGGCGCGTGCTTTTCAAGGACGGCTAACTTTGACGCCTCCTGCTCGCCCTCCCGTCAGCCTTTGACGTTAGGAGAACGAGGGGTGTTTCCAGGAATGCTGCAAGTAAGACGGGGAGTGGGCATCACGCGCCCGCGACCCAGCGCTGTCACGTTACAATATCAATACAAATTGTTTTTTAAGGCCTGTTTGAATATTTGCAAGCGAATAGCCAGTAACATTCTTACATAACTTTCAAACAGATAATGTCAAGAAGTAGACAAGGGTTGCTGTACTGCCACCGCCAGAAAACGAACATAAAAATTTAAGGGCATGGGCCCGAGTTTCTTCGCATTTAATGTCAATTATTTTTTAAAACACAAATGGGAGCCGATATCGTAAAATCGCTTCGTAACTTTGTTGTGACTGATTTTGTCAAATCAGAAGACTGCAAAATAGTTGCTAATTAGTTCATTAACGAAATTCCCTTTTAATTTATAAATTAGCTATACTCATCATACAGTTTGTCGCGAAAAATTGCATTGCATAGTAAAACCAATTTGCAAAAAAGTTACGAAGCAATTTTACGATATCGACTCTCGTATGGATTTTAAAAAAATAATTATCTCGTAAGCCGAGAAACTCGGGCCAAAGCCCTTAAACACATTCTTTTCACACGTCATAAATATATTATTAAAGTACAGCTGTTCCCCGTAAAATGAGCACTTTCTAAGACCGCTTTGTTGAGATTATTAATTTAAAACTGAAACCGTAGACGTTAATATTTAAATATGTTACAATATATACACATTGTTTATTACTACGGAATAAGCGTTTATATTAAAAAATGCCGGAATACAAAAATTAACTGGCTGAAAGGAAAAACAAAACTATGTATTCACTTACATGTTTAATGACAGTATTGCAAAACCGTAAATAAAATACTATCGAGACCAATACCAGGAAACTCTATACTAATAACAAAGAAAAGTGTGCGAAAAATAACCTCGTGGCATGATGTGAAATACTGAATAAATAAATGTTGTTAGTTTTCTGTTATCATAAGTCATAATATTTATTTGTTTTGCGAACTACTGTTTTTTAAGTTATTTTTTTTTGTGTTGACAATGAATACTGTTAATTCGTTAAGAAAAGAACGTTTTTTTGTCCACTTTGTTACGCTGACAGTGCAAATCGGACATCGATAAAATTCTGTGTTGGTTTGGAGTGGAAACACTAATCAATGATCTCGCAGAGTTACACAAGATGTTCAGTTTAGGTTTGCAGTGTATTTTATACAACCCATATTTCGTATATCTTCGGTAGTATTCGTTTTCCTTGTTCGAGTCGCGAGGGTGTGTCAAAGGTCTGACGCACTTCTCGCCGTGGAGTGGTCAGTCAGGAGGCTGGGCGCGACCTGACCTTGACCTGGGGCAAGTTTCCGCGTGTCGTCTTTGAGGACGCATCGCGATAACTGACGTAACGTTGTGCCAAGGTCAGGCACGTCTTCGAAAATCCGCGAACCGGTTCGACAAGATAGACGATCGTCGCTGGCGTCATGAAACTACGCAGCAAATAAAAAAAAAGTTGAGGGCGTTACTATACAAAATTGCTTGTAAAGTAAATTGTAAGAAAATCTTATGTGGTACTTATTTGCATCCATTAACGTACATACGTACGCAACGCAGTTTTATTTAAAACATTCGCAATAAATATGCAATATGACATTCACTCCACCGTCCCACGTTTGACGCCGTAGCTAGAGAGGTCGCCTCTGACCACTGCGATCCAGGATCCATTCTCGGTGGAGCGTGTTCCCAATATTCAGCATGTGTGAAACATGAGGACATACCCGAGGAAACACGTCGACCAGCGGCATCGTCCAGCACGACTTCGTAAACATGGACCAGTGAGCGGCGACCTTAGTGTTTCATCTACTGTGTGTTGGCAACATGTACACAGAGACAGTCTACGTAGGAAAGGGAAATTTTCCTTGGCCGAGACCAAGTTGCGCTAGAACACGATGAAGGTTAATTCCACTACACGCTTGAAAGAAATCATGTTTTCTTTTGAGAGTTTGTCACTGGGAGAAATTCAGCCGCTAGTTGCGATGCTATCGATAAGGCTAGTTACATTTAACTAGTCTTGGCAATGAGAGAACTAGCTAAATTTAATTTTAAAGTGGCAAACTAATTAATTTCTATTTTTGAATGATCAACTGCATGTTTCTTTATATTCACGAAAGCTCTATGACTGATCAGCTTATGCCCCTAGTCGATATCAGCTTGACAAGCGGCAGAAATAGTCCCCGTGCCAAACTTTCATCATATTAGAATTTATTGGTTTGTGGACATATACCATTGCTCCTGTATAGAATCTTTAATGCATGTAGGTGTCTGGCCGGCTAGAGGTTCGACAGTGCCTGTCAGTTACTTAGACAGATTTTGGCATGGGGAGTTGCATGAACTAATGATAGGCCGTAAGGGCATGTCTGCTTTGTGGATTTTCGGTAAACCATAATGTGAGGAGGCTTTCTGCTGTGATGTGTGAGGGCTCTTCGTGTCCTTTCCGGTATGTGGTGTTTGCACTTTCTGATGGCTTGGTGTACTTTCCGCTCTATGGTTGCTGTTGGGTCCTTTTTAAGAAGTGTGTGTTTGTCCGGGGTTACAAGGTCAGTGATTTTGTTCTCATAATCAGTTCTGTCTAGAATGACTGTAGCACGGCCTTTGTCAGCAGGAAGAATTGCAATTTCCGGATCGGATATGAGTGTTCTGAGTGCTACGGCATATGTCCACTAACCAATAAATTCTAATTGTAAACTTCCATTGCAACAAACATTTTATCATATTGCTAACCTATAACAGAACTAACCTTAGCACGATCCAAACATAGACTACAAGGGGCCTCCCTATCTCCACTTTAAATACGTTGCGAGTTACGACTTTTTTTTTGACGAAACTCTTAAACGCGTATTATATTTGTATATCAACGAAAACAACGAAAAGAACATACACTTCAAACTATGTAACTATAATTTAAAAAAAAAAAATGCGGCGTTTTTATTGCACACATCATTTTCGGGTTCCTCCAAACGGCCAAAAATTGGCTTTTCCAGAAAGCCGTATAAAAAAAAATACCAACCAGATTCGAAAAAAGACAACTACAGAAACAAGCGTTACACTTTGAGCTACGCTGCCCACAAATAAAATTATGTGGTCACCGCTTGAAGTCCTATAGGAAAAAGGATAATATTAAACCACTGTATACCAGCTGAGTGGCTTGCACGGATAGGTGGTAATGCATTACATACGTCTGTCAACAGCAACCTTATTGCTCCAGCTTCACACACTGCAATAATTTAGGGAGGGCCCTTAAGGTACTTCTTTGTTTCTATGCATAAGGTATCGAACTGATGCACAGCAAATATCGTACGACGACAATGTAGGAAAGTCATATGAAAATGTGAGACACGTTTTATTATACCAGCTCCTACGGGCACTGTTTCTCCTGCAATAACACACTGCTCTCTGGGCAGTATTAGTTTTGAGTGTACGTTAGTTATAATTTGAAACGTTACCGTTATTTAAAGCAGACTTGCTAATTGGTGGTTAATTTAAAAATGTTAAGCTTCAAAATATTAATAGGGGTCGTAGTTTGGTTTCTTTCTTATGTAATTATTAAGTCAAGTCCCTAGTAAATTATTAGGTTACTTTCGGTGTTTAATTAATTGGCTAATATGCATTTTTACGATTGCCCTATTGAAGTTAAAGTCAGCACGATAGGCCATCGGGATCGAACTATGTAGACGAATCTTATAAAACACATTTCACACATTTAAGCCACTTTGGGGTCGAATTTAGAAAATTCCCTTTCAATGCTTGTTTACAACCTAAATTTCACGTTTCTGGGTCCAGTGGTTTGGTCTGCAGTTTGATATGTCAGTCAGTCAGTCAGTCAGTGAAGTGTTCAATACATAAATATGATATTAATACGGTACTATAGACAACTAAATGACCTGTAATTTTTGCAGGTATGTGACAACTTGGAAAATAATTCATGAAGATTATCGAAAGGTGTTAAAACTTGTTAATTATGAAGTTTATTGTGTGCTTAAAAGACAAAAGATTGTGTGAAAATCCAACACAAGAAGAAACTGGCTAACTAATTTTCTTAGCGGATTATTAATATCATCGAATACATTATCATCGCCAGTGTTACGAAGTTGTTGTTCACAGTTAAACAATTGATTAGACAGAGAAAATATTTGCATGTATTGAAGTACATCAACCCCCAAAACGTTTGGCGACCCTCTGCCATGATCGAACTGTCATGTAAACATGGACAAAAAAAGAACCAAAAACACTTCAAGAACTAAACATTGTATTTTTGAAATTTTCTGAGCCAGAGCATGGGTAACTATTTGTTGTTTCAACAGAATAAACGAGACAGAATTTCTTGTTCAATAAAATAACACTAAACATAGTTAAATTAGACCAGCACTCTCAATGATAAATACACCACTTTATTGTGTTACTCCTGATATAACATATCATCGTGACTGCCTTACCTTACAGATGAGAAACAACTTTGTGAGAGAAATGAAGATAGATCCCCAGTTTAAGAAACTTACTTAAGAGGTCACTATATAAGAGATTTTTAAATGTTTGTTGCAATGGGTGTTTACAATTAGTATTTACGGGTTTGTGGACGTACACCATGGCTCATATTTTGCTGATCAAACTTGTGTTGAATGACAAAGTAAAAAAAAGCAGTCCTAGAGGGATTCTATCAGTAACGGATGTAAGAATTATTTCCAAATGAAAATGCGAGTATTTTTTAAATTCTGTTATTACAGAGGTCTAGATATTATAATTTTAAAAATTAAAAAATGACAGTTTTAAATTTTTGTAGATTTTGTGGTTTCAAGCCCTTAATTTTTTAAAAACTGGTTTTATTTTTTTTTACTCGAAAATAAATAATACTACTGCATAGTGCTATATAAATAAACGTCCGCTGATAAAATATCTACTCGACGAAAAAAATCTCGTCTAATTATGACGAGTAGTTTAGATGTTATTGACGATTAAGTATTCCAGTCATCCACTCGACATTGTACCTTTCCATACCCCTTAAGAAAGCGAATTTGTAACACGCAAACGAAACGATTTCACGGAGTGAAACATATTTTCTATTCTACAATGCAGGAAAATGCATGCGTAAACGTACATACTTGCAACATATGAAACTAAAAAGTAATTTCTGAAAGAAATTTCCGACATAAGTGAAAAATTAATTTAACATTTATATGTAGTTTTTTTATATTTAAAAGAGTATATGAAGGTCATGTACGTGTTTTCTGTGGAAATAGGATTGTTAACAGCTACATAATTTTAATGTTATAAAATGCAGCCATTATTTTACGAATATTTTTTTTTTTCGTACGTTAATTTTTTCCAATGGTACTACATGAAAAGTGTTCCGTAGTCTTTTTGTCACAAATAACAATTTTAAGTAGAGTGCACGAAGGCGAATTTAATTTTTAACCATGAAAATTCAACGTGCAATTATGTTGTAAACAAAAAATGTTCCCGAAACACGAAATGCTCGATTGCTATTGGCTACATGCAAGCACGGGTACGTAAGAGTTCGGAGTTGACCAACTCTCTTGCGTTTCCGCATGCGTATCCGTGTCCGCTTGCGTCCCATTGTAGAACACAATCAGTGTGTCCTGCGTTTGCGTTTTCTTGATACGTATGCGCTTGCGTGTCACAGTAGAACCACAGACTAAATAGTAATACAGACGTGAAATGACGTGGCGGCTCCTTTGACACGGGCGAACTTGGCCGCTTATTGGCTGCCCGAGGTTGTTGATACCAGCCCCGCGTATGTTTGGATCCTGCACGTTACTGCAGGTTTCCTATTGGACTGGCTGCCGGTTATCAGAGCAGCTGCCTCACGCTGATTGGTGGTAGGTGTTTCCGCCATGTTGCTGGCCAGGAAAGCCATTTTGCTGGCGTGTGTGACTGAGTTCGCTGGCCTGCCGCGGCTATTTCACTTCTGTATTCCTAACTATTCTGTGGTAGAACGGGCCTTACTGCTAAAATAATGGCTTACACTGTAAAAAAGTTAGTAATGTTACTCATAATATGTATGGTAACATTCCCCAACCTTGAGAGGGAAATCTGATTTCCGAATATGTGTGGAAATTTCCGCAAGGTAGTGTATTCGCCACACAAACCACTCGGAAGTTTCGCTCGCGCGTTCATTGTCCTAGAGGACTTGCGCCAATATGCAATGAAAAATTACATTACCAGTTGAGTAATTTTACTTGACACGTGTTGAGTAGTTTTCCCTCACTTGTAGAGGTAATTAGCTTCCATTACATGTAGAGTAAACTTACCTCAGTTTTTTTTACAGTGTAGTTATCCCGATTTATGTGGCTGAACGGTATTAGGATGCACTCAGATCTGGGAGGTGGTTATTAGTGGCGTGTCTATGTGTAGAGAAAAATCATTTATTTGACTGTACCAATCAGAACACGTCTGTCGTTTGCGGATAGAACCCCCATGACGCTGGGAGTTCAAACGTCCAATCGCTGGCCACAAAGCAGACCTGGGGGCAGATCAAATATTGCTTTTTATGGGTGCAACGGAAAATTTGCACCTGCGTTGCGTCTGCTTGCGCTGCCTTGGAATTATTTACCCACGTAATGCCACAGAGGACCCGTTTAACTTGCTCTGCACTTGCGTTCCGCTGCGTTGGTGCAAATAGCAGGTGGCGATATTTAATCGGCTCCCTGCAGGCGTGCACGTAAAGCATTGAAACAAGTTGGTGGAAACACATTATCGTGAAAATCAGGGGTCCCTAACCTGCGAGCTGTTTCATAACCGTCCTAGTAGAAAGCCGCGGCCTTAGATCTGGCAACCCTGCCAGGAAGGGTCATTTTAACACTTATTTTATCTCTCCAAAGACAATGGTAGTACCTGATTCGTTATTCTGCCCTACATACCGACGAATCAGGGGAAGCCACTGCCGTTGGCGGGACAAAAAAGTGTTAAAATGACCCTTCTTGGCAAGGTTGCCAAATCTAAGGCCGCGGCCTTCTGCTAAAGACGGCCATGACTGTTTACAAACGTAGGTATACGCAAGCGTACTTGGTCGTCTATTGGCTGCACGAGGCCCTGTGGTCAAATATTCAGTTAGTGGACCTGCAATGGCGTGTGAGTCGTGCTGTAGCGTGGTACAGAAAGTATTTTTCCTTGTTCAACTATTATAAATAGGTGCCAGAAAATTTCGCTAATTCAATGACCTGCATACTCAAGCCCCGTCTATTAGTTCATTGTCTGTTGTTCCACTGAGTAGCAGCTAGTTGGCTAATGGTCGAGGCTTGGGTATGCACAGGACAATGCATTCTAGCATGCAGGTCATTGAATAAGCGAAATTTTCTGACCCCTAATTATTAGAGACATGCAAAATTCACGTTATCATTTGGTAGCAAGCTAAACTTCACTTTCTTATACATGAAAGAATGTAATCTGCGATTCAATTGGCCACGAACTTTCATGTGTTGTCACACACGTGTGTTACGTCTTTACAGAGATTGACCTCTCTACCACAGAATATTTAGGAATACAGAAGTGAAATAGTCGGCAGGAAGGCGAACTCAGTCACACACGCCAGCAAAATGGCTTCCCTGGCCAGCAACATGGCGGAAACACCTACTGCCAATCAGCGCGAGGCAAGTGCTCTGCTAGTCGGCAGCCAGGCCAATAGGAAACCTGTAGTAACATGCAGGAGCCAAACAGACACGGGGCTGGAGTCTACAGCCTCGGGCAGCCAATAAGCGGCCAAGTTCGCCTATATCAAACGAGCCGCCACTTAATTTCACGTCTGTATTACTATTTAGTCTGTGTCCTTACCGTGTAAGCATTCACCGCGGCAAGTCACGACAATATCGGCCAGCGGGAGACGTCGAACAAGGCATAGTCACTTTGAGTCTTGTCAGCTGTCAGAAAATAACGCGAAGTTTGCATGTCTCTGCTAATGATAAATGTGTCCAATGCGTTTATCTACGAAATAAGGCACACTTAAAACTTTGTCCCTTTGATTTAAAAAAAAAAAATGCCGTCCGGTTATTAAAAACAAGATTACCAAGCTCCTCAAAAGTGCTGAAAACGTATTTTTTTAACGTTGCTGTAGCTGAGAAAATACAAACAGTAATCGTAAAAAAATATAGAGACCTGCATTGGACTTTACCACATGCTTTCCACAAATAACATAACAGGGTCATCGCTTGAATACCCGTTGAAAAACACTTTCTACGAAAATACTGTGGGCTAGTTTAGTACTCCGCGCCTAGAGGCGATGAGGTGTTTGACGGACGTGTTATGTACGACTCATAACCTTCCCTGTTTCCGATTATAGTGCCTCAAACGTAAAAAAAAAAAAAAAAAGCGAAGATCCACTGATTCCTAATAAGGTATAATTCAGACGTGTTCATCTGATGATATTGACAGAAGAATTAAATCCCAATGTATCCGGCGCTGTCACGAAGCATACACGAAGTTTTTACATTTTCTTGGCTATTCTATAGCAGGTGCGAGCTATGGCCACGCCTGTAAACACTGTCAAGTAGTTACCTGACGAGCAATAACTAGAAATTCCTTGACGTCATTAAGAATTCGCCAACACTGAAACAGAAAACAGGATAGTTAATATCAAGGACATATTCATACAAAGAAAACACGCTAAGTTAACTCTACCAAGAGAACATTTCCTGGAGCAACGAAAGAAAGCGGGAAGTAATTAAATTATTGTAAGAAATGCTTATATTATAATAAAAGTGAAATGATGTAAGAGATTTTACGAACGTGAATAATATAAATTTCAATACTAGCCGTGGGGAAATTTCTGGCGTAAAATCGGATAACTGATCTATAGTTAATTTACTACTTTAAACTGTGTTTGTTTAAATTCATAACTTCACATTGCAATTCCGAATGACTGCTATATCGGTCGAGTCAGGAGGAAGTGTGTTATTTTGTTTGGTCAAAGATTACAAAAAGTAAGTCAAAAATAATTTTTCAACTTCTCATAACGTGAATAAAGTGGTAGTAATGCTTTAAAATTTCGTTTCTTTAACACGCTGAGATATACACACACATTTCCTGCCGACAGTGACAGGATAGACGTGAGTTGTCTATCGAAGACTGTAGAAATTCAAGTTATGTTGGAATCTCTACTCCCAATAATCACCGTCTGATTGGCCCACAATACTCGCCTAATGCATTGTGCAGCTCCTATTACTGGCTGACCGTTTGCCAATGGGGAGCCGAGTTGGATATTCTCCAATTAAAGAGTTCAAACAAGTGTACCAAAATTTAGAAGCTAACGAGGTAATTTCAACTTTATACCAAATTCTTAATTTATTCGCAAATAGACTGTGGACGTTGTCGTCGATGTAAAATAGGACAGTATATTATAACATGAAGGTAATTGAACTCATAAATTTTTCTTTCCCTGGTTGTTGTATATTTCAAAGTAAAACACAGAAATGATATCCATAATTAATCTATTTAAGAGGTAAAACAATGAAAGGTGGAAAGGAGAAGGAGGATGAGGTGTGAATTTTTGAGTGACAAGAGAAGGGGTGGGTGAATTCAGTGACGATGTCCCAGTTAGTCTCCTGTTAAAAACGGGAATATACAAGAATATAGTTGCTACTCAATTCTATAAAGCGGATAACCTAATTTCACTCGATTCTCGCCGAAGATACCTGAAATAGGTTCTTCAAAGTTGCCAACTTTAATGATCTCGTGTGAGTACGCTATAAATTAGATAGGAACCATGTGATTTTTGTTAATTAATTCGTGGAATGAAACTTCATTTCAAAGTTACTTAATGTTACATACGAGTACGGTTTTTAACTCGTATTCACTGCGCTATATCTCCTTGTCAGTAACGCGTTAATCTGAGTATTTTGATTTAACGCAAATCTTATTTGTTTAATGTTTCTTTAAATTTATTTTAAAAGCGTCCATTCTTGTATATTTCGTACGCCGAAATAAGTTGAGGAGCAGATTTTCAGTACATAAGTGGAAATATCGTAATTTCATTTGAGAATGTGGTTTTCGAACTCATGTATAGGAACCTGGTGCGATTTAGTTTGGAGGCAAGTTAGGACTCAAACAAATTGTACATTTGTGTCACTTTTTCAGTTGACTCTGGCCGTGTTTCACGACTCTTGGATGGATGGCGCTGACCCTATAGTAAAGAAGCATCTAAATGCAAGTATAATAATGCGTAGAGATGGTGAAATTTCGCGAATTCAGTGACCAGCATTCTAGAATCAAATATCTTAATATGCATACTCATTGCAAGCTGTTTCACTGAGTAGCAGCTGGTGGACAAATGGTCGGGACTTGAGTATGCGTAAGATATTTGATTATAACATGCAGGTCACTGAATTCGCGAAATCTCACCATCTCTAATCATGTGTAATCACTGTGTCAGCGAGCAGCCAATGAACAGTTATGTCTGCTTGAGGGCCCAGACATTCTTGGAGGCCCGAACCTATGAATTTTTCCAGTCTCTCACACACGTAAGATGTACTTTCATGGTTGGCTCACTATTTGCGAAACTCGTCCTTGAGAGCTTTGAACCAATAGCATTCAGGCATGAAATCACTCACGTTCATATTTAGGTACAACTGGTCGTTCACTGTAGCAGAATCGAATTAACAAGTAGCTGAGGACAGAGCAAACACATGGCTTTAGAATCCAGAAGGCAGGTATGTAAACCAGCGAAACTTCAGTAGGCCCTATACAATTATCAGTAGAGATTATGTTATTTGGCGAAAATGGTTTGTACCGACATAACCTTGAAAACGCTGTAGTTTCTTGCAACATATACGCTTAGGTGACATACGTCTGATACGACGTAGCTGTCTGCAGACCAATAACAAGCATCAAATATTACAATGGCGGGATTCCTATTGGTTCAGTCAAGTAGGGCAACAGCTCTACGTACAAGCTACAACTACCGTAGGAGCAAATATAACCATTTTCCAGTTGGCCGACTGTTGGCCAACGTTCGCTAGTATGATGGTCTACTTTTGCTGGAATGGTTGTTAATCGCCATGTCAATGAATATGTGTGTGTAGTTATACTGAAATAATTTTAATGTGGGCAACTTCGTTAAAAAAAAAAAAAAAAACTGAGATGTTTCAGTATACGGTTCACAAGAAGATTCAGCAAACTAACCCAGAATGTTTATGGTACACTTGTGGTTAACGTGTGGATAATTTCAATATGCATCATGTATGCCACCTGTGGTCACGGGTGCATTCCGAATGTTTACTGCCTGTGGGCTGCTTATCACGATCAGATTTGCACAAGTAAGCCAGTTTATGTTTGCTTTTTGGGCAGTAATCTTCTGGTAAGCTGAACGTACGTTGAAACCCAGCAGACAGTCGAGTTTTACCGCGGTAAATCATCAACTCTAATTATCAGTAAATGTACGTCGATTTCGTGAATTTATTGTAGGTTAGGTTGAAAGCCAAGAACGTATACTTCACAATTACGTCTTTGATAAGCCAGCGTTTGACTACTTCAAACAATTCTTCGTAGGGCTAGTGTGCTATCCGCGTGAATTGTAAGAATCAGAAGAGCCATGAATAGAGGTACGTAAATTTCGCAGATACATTCCAGGTCAGGTTGAACGTCAATTATGTATACTTTATTGTCATGTCTGTGACTTGCTGGCGGCTGTTACGAAACGCGTTTGACTACTGCAAGCCAGTAGTAAATAAGGGAATAATGCGAACTGCTATCGCTTGCTACCTGCTTGTACGGTTATAAGTCAATAGATAATCGATTGTGGCCAGTATGTGTATAGGGCTGACAAGTCTAGGCTGTTGCCAGATGAATCCGCGAAATCGACGTACCTCTAGCCATGAACTTTGCGCGAAAAGAATTTTACCCCAGTTAGGCCCGTTCTACAGTGACACGCAGGCGCATACGTATCACCAATACGCAAACGCAAGACACTCCTCGCGTGTTCCACAGCGGGACGCAAGCGGACACGGATACGCATCCGGAAACGAAAGAGAGTTGGATAACGCCGAAGTCTTACGTAGCCGTGCTTGCGTTTAGCCAATAGCAATAGAGCATGTAGTCTTTCGTAGGGACCCCTAATTTTAGCGAAAAGATTTTTTCCCCCACTTCGTTTCAGTGACTTACGCTCACATCTGCAGCTGTGTTTCATAATCAGTGATTGGACGTCTTAGTTCTGACGTGTCTTGGGGTTTTACTGGCAAATCACAGACTTGTGAAGTTGTAGTTACATTATCATGATTGGCAAAGTCAAATGGGAGACATCACTTCACAAAGATACGCTGCCAATAACCATGAATGTATGTTGAGATTATGGCAAATTGTAAATGTAGCAAATGTTTTAGAAACGAAAAATTTCAAAGCAGGGCTTATAGGTTTATTACGTGTACAGTGGTTTTTTGTTCTATTTGAGTGAAAAATTGCCAAATACAGAAGTAAACTAACATTTATTTATATGTTGAGTTTGAACAATAGAATAGGTAACGTTTTTCAGTAGACTCTGTTTAGAAACATACCGCAAAAACACAGATGCATGTCCCTTGTGATAAGTAGGGACCCTTGTTTTTCGCAAAAATAATTTAGCCCCACTTTGTTTCGGTGTCTTGTGTGCACATCTGCAGTTCTGCCTCGTGGACAGTGATTGGATATTTAAACTCTAACGAGCCTCGGGATTCTACCGGTAAATCACAGGCGTGTGGTGTTGCAGGGACGTTATTGTAATTGGCTAGTCGAATGAGATACGGATCTTCACGTAGACATGCTGCCAATAACCATGCATCATAATTACAGATGTTCACGGAAGGTACTGAAACCAACTGGGTAAAATTCTTTACGCGAAAAACAGGGGTCCCTAATGATAAGTTTATAGAAGTAGTCCTAATTAATTATTCTAAACATATATTGGCATTCCAGGAAACGCGAGTAAAACACACTTCGGTTATTTTTGGATTGTTATGAAATTTTTAACATATATTCATAAGGAGAAATTATATGTGTAAGATATCCTTCCCATGTGTATAGATGTTCCAAAAATCTTCACCCGTTGTACCCAATTACATCTAATTAATTACACATATAGTATTTAGCATTCTTACTTGACGTTTGAGTATTTTGTTCATGCAGGGTTCATATTTTCCTAAGGGAAGGTATTTGAACATTTTCGGAACCCACGAAATATTTGAAAAACCATTTTATTTATATTTTTTTTTTCAGAATATCATTGAAGTTGGTAATCGGGTAGAACTTATTAAGTTGACTTGATATTTGTGTTTTTTTTTTTGGTTCAAACTGTAGCCATATTTTCAAACTGGAGGCAGTTTGAACATTCAAGAAATATATTAATAATAATTTTAAGAATTTCCTCAAACTTGGAACCCTTATTTATTTAGCAAAGTGACGCGAGTTTTATGTATTTTGATCATCCGGTATTAACATTTATACAGTAATGGACTACAATTTTTTTTTCATGAGATATCTAAATGAACCGTTAATGATAATTTCAGGTAACTTAGTACTCCCGTAGTACCTACTACTGCAACATCAGTTTTATGTATTTCGTTCATACCCAGTGATGATGGTGTATCACTAGGGCCCGGTAATTTTTGCGAAAAGATTTTTACCCCACTTTGTTTCAGTGTCTTACGTGCACACCTGCAGCTCAACTTCATGGCTATTGACAGAGTGTTTCTGTGCAGAGTCGTTATTCATTTGACTGTGCCAATCAGTAAATGGATAACTGTAACACATCACGTCTGTGATTTGCGGGTTTAACCTCCACACGCTGACCACAAAGCAGATATGCAGGTGCGCACGCAAGGCACTGAAACAAAGTGCTGCAAAAATGTTTTCGCAAAAACTACCGGAGCCGTACGTATCGCGAAAATTTTTTTGTACCAACGTACCCTTGAAAAGACGTCAGTTTCTTGCAACATGTATGGTTGGGTGATATACGTGGATGTCTATAGACCAATAACAAACATCAAATATTACAATATCGGAGGTCCTATTGGCTCAGTCAAACAGGGTAATAGATCCAAGTACGAGAGAAAGCTAATAATCTCGTGTTGAGCGAAACGTACGTTTGAACCCAGCAAACAGTCAAGTTTTCCCGCGATAAACCAACATCTCTATTCATACCCTTTAAGTTTTTTAATTGTCTTTGAACTTTTCTTTGATCACTTGAAATAGCTGAGAGTATTTTTCCGAAGTTTCTTCAGACTCAGTGTACATAATGGTAACGTTTTAAAAACCGTTGGTTCATGTTGGGATTTAAATAAAATATCACCAATTTTAAAAGATTTCACGATAAGTATACACACTTGTTATTAAAATGTCAAAATTACAGGACCTATAGAAACCAAATGTAAGTTTTATACACTTTACAATCAGAATTTGATTCAACTACTCGTTATTGTTTAGGTCAGACATTTTAGAGAATAACACAAGAATAAATTAATATACTGTTTCGTAGGGTCTATGTACAGTACGTCAACGGTTTTAACTTTTACGATTAATTTAAACCCTCGCTGAGGAAACCAGGCTTATTTTTAGTGCTGGTAACTTCTTGTTTGTTATTGGGCTCAGCGAATTCCAAGAAGTGTCAAATTAATATACGGCCAGTTGAGAAAGTGAAACGACCATGCTGCTGCTTGTGTCTTAGGTCGAGCAAAAAAAAATACGTCCTTCCCATAGCGTTGAACCGAGTGAGGTGGCACAACGGTAACACGTTAGACTCGCATACGGGAGGATCCGCGTTCGATTCCCGGCTCCAGTCGTCCTGATTTCGCTTTTCCAGGGTTTGCCGAAATCGCTCCAGGAGAATGCTGGAATGGTTCCTGATCAAAGGCCATGGCCGACTCCTCTCCCAGCTGCTGTCATTGTCCCAAGTTGTGTTTTATAGATTATAATGACCTCGATTTCGACGAGGTGTAAAGCCCGCTTACTTTACCATAGCACACAAGAGCTACAGAGGCAAGGTGTCGACAAACTAAAGGTAGATATCTCTACTATACTCCATTTCATATAACTTTGGATAAATCTGACAGCAGCTTATGGGCAATAATTTGTAATATTATGTCATTTTTGTCACTACACAAGACAAACTTTGCAGTATAAACGCTGAAATGGACATTTGAGGTTCATTTTAGAGCTAAAAATGTCTTGCATTGTGCAACAAATCACAAAATACTAACAAATTACTGCCCATAAATTTCTGTCAAAATTTTCCAAACTTATATGAAACAGAGTTTACACGGAAAAATGCATAGTGCAACTTCTCCGGTTATTTCTATGGCTCATTTGGGCAAACTGACAAAACTTGGCTAATCAACTCTCCCGTAATGCAAAATCATTAGAGGTACGTCAATTTCGCGGATTCATCTGGTAACAGCCTAGACTTGTCAGTCCTATACACCCACTGGCCAGAATCGATTATATATTGGCTTATAACCGTACAAGCAGGTAGCAAGCGATAGCACTTCGCATTATTTCCTTATTTACTACTGTCTTGCAGTAGACAAACGCGTTTCATAACAGCCGCCAGCAAGTCACAGACATGACAATGAAGTTTACTGGCATTCAACCTGACCTGAAATGTATCTGCGAAATTTACGTACCTCTAAAAATCATACACATGACCCTGCTACAACATTTCTATAAGTTTTCTCCTTGTGGTGTTTTTTTCGCAAACTTTACCAATTAGAGAATAATAACTTTGATTTTTTTTTGTGAAGCTACTGCACTAAAATACATACAGCATTGACATTATTCACGCAAATAATTTTCTGTAATAAGAGTCACCTTTCTGCTAATTGAGGAAAATGCTTTCAAGGAGAAGCTAAATTATACTCTAGTCATGAAAGCACTACACGTAAGCCAGCAATTTTCCTGTCTACATTACACGTATTTCCGATTTGTGATTCTCTCTTTAATTACGTCAAATTACCTTTAACTTTTTAACTTTTTCAGTGACTGATTGTCAGTGATTCAACAGCGATTTATGCTACTTAACAAAGAACTTGACAACTACATAACACTGTTTACTACTGTATTCCACTGGTTTCTATGTAACGCTTGCAATTTACCGTTTTTTTTGTCTGCTTGTATTAGTTTCTTTACTACGCTAATTCCCGACAGTAAGCATCGAGTAGTTACATGAATAACATAAGAGGAAAAGTGTTTATTTGTCCGACTGTACTTTTAAAATAGTTATTGCAATGTTTTAAATATTTGTGGTCAGAAAGGTTAGCAGATGAC
Organism: Medauroidea extradentata; assembly: GCA_003012365.1. Lineage (NCBI taxonomy): Eukaryota > Metazoa > Arthropoda > Insecta > Phasmatodea > Phasmatidae > Medauroidea > Medauroidea extradentata. The sequence continues at coordinate 33,500 of PNEQ01024845.1, read as the reverse complement.
TTTACGTCAGTTTCATGTATGGTTTGATTATCATTGAAATATTTATATTAACACGTCTGCTACGTTAGTTTTAAGTACCCATTGGAACAAAATACACCGTTAGAAAAATTTCTGTGAAATTACGGAAAAGTACAGGCAAAAAAATTTTTTCTGGAAACCTTCGTAAAATTACGGACACTCAGTTTTTCTTAGTAACAAAATCTTCCGAAAATCGCGGACAATCCATTTTCCTCAAAAAAATTAAATTTATTTAAATTACTGGCACTCCATTTTCCAGAAGTGCTAAATTTTCTTCTCCGCAATGTTTTCTCGAAATCTCGATGTAATAGTAACCTGAAAAATTTATCGAATTTGAAGGAATTCGGACCCATGCATCCATTATACTAGCGTGACTAGATTTTCAATAAGTGAGTTCCATTCAGTGATAAGAGACTAACATTATAAGAGATAAACTTTGTATTTGTCATGCTAATTTTACAGAACTTCATCAGTACTGTTATGAGAAACGCAGAGAAGAGGTGCGAGTTTTTTGCAGCGGGGATTAGTTCCATGCAGGGACATGCAAGACCGTCCACTGAATGAATAGGCGAAGCGAGAGGAAAAGGATATACGTGCACCGAGCGAATAGTCGGAAGGCAAGCGAAACTAGTGGCGACCGCATGACGTCTCGCTTCTCTTTGTCTACACTGTTAAAAATGTCCGTGAATTTACGGGCAATTTTACGGAAACGTCTGTTTAAATAACGGAAATATTATTTTGTAACACAGATATACATAATTATGTTTCATTAATTAAACATATGTAAAACTGCGAGAGAAAACTAAACAAATAGCCGAACGCATTATTGTGCCTGTTTCCTAAAGAAGTCTCATAAATATGCAAGTTTCCATAAGTGGAGCTAGTTGCCTTCCGTAAATTAACGGACACTTCTGGAGAATTTTTTTACCAGCACTTCTCCGTAAAACAACTAAAATTATTTTTAACACTGCCACCTAACGTATGTGAGAGTTTTTAGCAATTGTTGTTTAGTACTCCTTAGTAACATACTGAAATTTCCAATGGCATTCGGTACCACAAGAAATACTCTTATGTACACCGTTATAAATTTTAACGGAAATGTACCGTTCATAAACGTTAATAGTGTCCGTAAAAGTAAAATACGGAAATGTCTATAGTAAATATGCTCCGGAATCATAAGTAATATGTCCATGTCTGCTGCGGACACTTTCACGGAAAATATCGAAAATTTATGGGTCAGAGAACTGTAAATATTACGGAAATATTTTAATAACATCACCGGTAAATCTGCAAATCTGTATAAAAGCAGTTGTAGCATTATGTACATGTATATATGGCTCAGTTCCGTGTGATGAAACTGTTTTACGGAAACTTCTGTTGGATTAAGAACTATGTTTCCGTGAATTCACGGAGGTATCCGGAGAAATTTTTACCGGAAATTCCGTAAATCGACGGAGAAATTTTTTTACAGTGTAAGTGGAGCTGCAGGAGAAACGATGTGGCCTCCTCGGAACATCTCGGCCACTTACGGAGCTGTTCGGATCTTTGACCAACCCCTATACGAGTCCATGGCTGTATTGCTCGTAGCTTCGGGCCTCTTCTCTCTGCGGGAAAGTGTGGACAACCTGGAAGCAGCGCTTTAGCTTGTCTTCTCTTAGATCGTCCAATCCCTTCGTTTTGCACCAGTGTGCATGCACGTGAACTTTAGAAGTCATAGTGATCATTAACCTACGAGTATTGAAATGGCATATTACGGGCTTCATGCTTAAAAATTATTAAAATACAAAACAACTTATTTTGGAATTTTTTAAAAAAAATACTGAATGTAAGGGATTCTTAAATTAATTCCAGAAACGTTTACAAATGTTAAATTAAGTTAATTTATGTTTTTATAACTTTGATAATTAACCTACGTATTACCTCATATTCAAATTAAAATTATTAAAATTCGTTGAGTCTTTTTTTTATACGCTGTCGTAAGAGAACATTTTACCTTTGACATTATGATACGGGTAAACTATGGCTGCTAATATGTTCGATATGCTGTTAACATAGTCACTAGCAACGTCTACAAAACAAACGTTATTTGTTATTAATATCATGAATTTTCCACTCTTGAACGTCCTAAATAGTATCGGTTGGGGCATGATCCCTAGCCGTCCATGCTGACCTCACAGGGAAAATTCAGCTGTTGGTGAATTCCGAGAGGGGTTGGCAGAACAGGCTATGGCGTATGATCTTTAAATGAGCTGTGCAGAGAGAGTGCATGATTGGGTGTAGTTTTTAGGACACACTCCACTGCGATGCAGATTTCTGTAAACTACGAAGTATAGGAAGACATAAACCAGCAGAGCATGCTTTAGTCAATAATACACATACACAACATAAAATTACATAAACTGAAGTAGGTCAAATAAAGCAAGTAGTTACCAATATAACACATAGGAAGCTTACTTTCCTCAAAGTGGGTGTAAATTAACCCTGAAAATTATAATCGATTACGTAATCTGAGACTGTTAAAATATTATATTGATTTAGACGCACGATACACGAAATATACAAAAGATAAGTCAGCTTACTGGGTAATATACGATTACCCAGTTTAACGAAATGGAGGAAAACAATTTTTGACATGTCTTTCTATCATATATATAAAAAAGGCCGCTATTTTGAAAATATAAACACAGAATGAACAAAGTATACAACAGAAAAGTCAGCTATATGTGTAGTAAATGTGTACCAAGATTGGTGAAATTCTAATAAATATTTCCTAAGCTCTGTTATACTATGCTGAAAATATAAAAATGACTGCTATAGTGAAAATATGAACACAGGAAGAACGAAACGCACAATATTAGAGACAGCTTTGTATGTAGTACAGGTGTACCAAGTTTAGTGAAATTCTGAAAAAAAAAAATTTTTGAATGTATGTAAAACTATGCTACATTTACAAAATTTGCTGCAATTTTAAAAATATGAAAACGGGATGAACGAAATATACAAAAGTCAATTTAGCTATAAATGCAGCATATGTGTACCAAGTTCGATGAATTTCTGATATATATATATATTAACTTAGACACGTAATATTATGCTAAAAATTGTATATGGACGCCATTTTGAAAATATGACCACAGGATTAACTAAATACACAAAAGCAAAGTCAGCTTTGCACGTACTGTGTGTCTACCAAGTTTGATGAAATTCTGAAAAAATGTTTGCTAAGATATGTTATACTATGCTAATAATATCACAATGGCCTCCGTTTAGAAAATACTAACACAGGATGAACGAAATACATTACAGTAAAGTCGGCTTTGTATGTTGTATATGTGTACAAAGTTTAGTGAAATTCTGATAAATATTTCCTAAAGTATGTAAAATTATGCAAAAAATATAAAAATGGCCACCATTTTAAAAATAAAAACACAGAAAAAAATTCCAGTCAGACTTGTATTTAGTATGTGTGTACCAAATTTTGGGAAATTCTAAATTACGGTGCCTTAGATATCCAGCTTGATCGAAAAATGTTAAAATGTCCGCCATTTTGAAAATATGAAACGAGCGTAAACGAAATATATACAATTTAAGTCAGATTACAAAGTGCTATACGTGTACAAAGTTTGATGATATTAGATCCTCTGGTTCAAAAGTTTTTAGGGACACACACACACACACACTCAAGCAAAATAAGACAGAGAAAGAAAAAGAATCTGACATCACCAAGCCAGACACACGCAGAGATGAGACAAAACAAAACTCAGCAATAATAATCCATGTTCGTCCTTTTGCCAAAACAGGCCACGTCTGCCTTTGTGGTGTTTGGAGCCACTGGTTGGCGGGCTTTCTCTAAGATTGCCCGTTTGCCCCGCCCCTTCATTACGACGCTGCTCCATACTCACGTCATGTCACCCCTCACCAGTACTCAAGACCTAGATGTTGAGTGCTGACCAACACCTCTTCACTTTACTTAGTGGTGTCTGATTTTTACATTTGTAATGTATTATTATTATTAGGTTGCCCTTGTTTCACTTCATCCTATTACGATTGTGCAGATAAATGATGTGTTTGTATTATGTTGACTTAAGAGTACGTGGTAGACAAATAAATGCTGAAAACATAAATTGATTCCTGTGCTTTTTTTTTTGAAGCCAATATAGATAAAATACTCAATGACAATCCTAGATAATGGTATTTGTCCACTTTATGAGTAAACATATATCCAGAATTACTAATTCGTTACGCGTGATCTCTTGCGCCGCAGTTAAATTCACGAGGCTCCGGGGTCAGAAGTTCGTAAGACTGGAAACAATTTCGTTTAAAACGTTGGCTAAAACTACTGTCTAGGATTGCTATTGTTTAACTTTCGCAAATTGGCTTCAAGAAACCTACAGTTGTAGATTGATTCTTTTAGCATTGAATTATGTACCACGCCCTCTTAAAATACACCGCTGATTTATGTTTGCCTGTTCTTTGTAGTTGACTGACATCTGCATCGCAATTGAGCATGCCAAAAAAAACTACATCCAGTCAGGATATGGCGTGTCGGTTGGGAGCTGTCTCGTGAAGCTGGACTCATAATACCTCGACAACCTAGACTCGAGAGACCAGGCACTACAGCTTTAGCGCCATATGCACTTCACATCTCGTAACACGCATTCATTTGTATTGACATTGCAGGATTATAATTATTTATTCAATTTATTATTTCTGTTTCCTATGACAAATTCATAGTGAATAACGATGATTCAGGCTATACAAGAACAAAAAAAAAATTATGTTTTTGTATTTAAGTAAAATGCTAAAATTTTAAATTAAATTAAAAAATTTTAACAATGATAAAAAAATACAAACATATGTTACTTTGTAGTTTTTAATTGCATACCTTGTAGTCTACAACATCGCTATTCACTATGATTTTTTTTATGTTGGTTTGTTAGTCGTCCTTAAAACCGTAGCATACAAATTTTGACATTGAAGAGCCAATATGCAAAAACTGTGCTTGATAAAAAAATTCATAACAGCAAAGTTTTGTTACAATTTATGTCTAAAAACAAGAAAGAAATATGTTATACAAACATAAAAATAAAAAATTACGATGAAAATTGCTGTATACCGTGCCTTTAAAATCGTACTTTAATGGGCGTGGCACATAATTCAACGCTAAAAACATTAATGTATAACTGAATGTTTCTTGAAGCCAATTGGCGAAAATCAAACAAAAGCAATTCCAGACAATAGTTTTAGCCAACGTTTTAAACAAAATTGTTTCCAGTGTTACGAAATTCTGAGGCACAATCTGTGACGCCGGAACCTCGTGCATTTAACTGCGACGCAAGAGATCACGCGTAGCGAATTAGTAATTCTGGATAAATATTTACTCATAAAGTTGGCAAATACAATTATCTAGGATTGCCACTGAGTATTTCATCTATATTGGCCTAAAAAAAAAAAAAAAGCACAGGAATCAATTTATGTTTTCAGCGTTTATTTATCTACCACACAATCTCTACTTTTTTAATGATATTATTATTTTTATACCTAAATGACAGCAGGTATCAAATCTGTCTGGCAGTTTTGTTTAAATTCATCTTCTCCATGTTGGCTGATTTTTTCAAGGTAGTAAATACAATGGTTTTAGCTAAGTATGTAACTACATAATTTTGGTTAATTGTCTTTTTTATTTAAACCGTTTAATTTCTTGCTTTGAAAAAGTAGCTATCATGACAATAACCAATTGTTGCAAAACCAGTATAAACTAAAGAGCATGGGCTTAACTAGCGAATAATAATGAGCAGAGAGCGTTTCGCAACCTTCCTCAATTCTGGGACGGGAAATCACTTTGCGATGGCGGTCGGCCTGCGAAGGGATGAGGCTTGTTGAATCATTTCTCTTGGTCACCGAGGGCTGATTAGAGCTGATGGGGTAAACGGTTCCCTCAGCGGGTGACCATTGTTGATAGACTGGCGCATTGTTGTCGCTAAGCGACGCAGTGCCGGCGCTCCCTGCTGCGCGTCGCAAGCAACGTTCATGCAGGAATCAACAACAGCGCTACGCGAATAATCTAACAAACCAGGCAATCTGTGCGGCGTTGAGACTACTATGATGTCGGCAGGTCAAAATTCGCCGTCACGAAACGATTTGCAAATCTACAGTTTTTCTTTTTACTATCGTCACGGGAGCGACAAACCTGAAAAACCGGATTTTAATTTTGTGATCAAAATGTTGGTCAAACTGGTTAGTTGGTAGGAACTTTATTTTACGAGAGTTGTTTGTTAGATGTTGTAAGCAAATCGTAACGTTTTTAAGCGAACGTGTGACTGTGACTGGGGTAGTGTATATGTATAAAACAAACAAACAAACGGAAAAGTTGTACAAGAATGTAAACATCAATGGCTGTCGTACAAGAGGTTGGCATATGTAGTGGCAAAAAAACTATTTTTTTGTTAAGTATTTGTCGCGCTTATCGCGTACGTTCAGCAGCTGTGATTCCAGCACTACACTGCCATTGGATAATTTTAAAAAAATACCTGCCCTTCCGTATGGGAATGCCACAAATTCTTAAAAGTTAACTTTACACTTAAAATATAATCATTGGAATTTTCACAGTTAATATGAGTTGCAAGGTTTTTCACTAGCGAATCTGTAGTTTTGGCAATGCTCACTGATGAAAAAATGAGAAAACAGCAGAATTGGGGAACACATTTTATTAGTAGATATATTTCACTAATTAAATATTACAAATCTACTAGCAAATCTGTAATTAGGAAAGCACACTATAAATCTGTAACTAAAATGTCTTGTTAAAAATGTCACATAATCTTAGTCTACATTAAAATATCGTACATCATATACACTGCAATCATGCTACCAATTTTTATTTGCTCATGGTTTAAAGCGCATTAAAAAAATATATAACGTTCTTTCAGTTAATCTTCTGCATGCTACCGAGGTCATTTTACATAGGAATGAAACTTACGTAAATACCTAAAAAACTAATTCGTTATTTTATAAAATTAAAAATTTTGAGGATGAAAACATGTAGTATGTTCCACAAATCCCAAAAATCAGGTATGACCTCGGAGAAATTATTTAAGGGTTGTTACTTTTTGTCGTGCTATTGACACGTACACTTAACTGTATAGAAACGGTCCTTATAGGCCTATACCACGGTCTATGAAGGTAAAGTCTTGACACTGAGGAATAAAAGGTGACTCCTGGATTTGTCGCAACGATAATAATCTTTTAGTGGAATATTTGTCTTGTTTTCTGTTAGGCTTAGCAAGTTTTCACAACTTAAAATATGTTGTTGTTGTTATCGGAATTGCTTGTATTATAGAAGGGAAAAAAATGTAAATCCAGATAATGTATAATGCAATTTTGTATTGTAACGCATTTTCAACCACAAAAATTAGTTTTTCAATATTTTACGTGTAGACACACATAGCATCCATTCTAAAATTTTGTAGGGTACGAAATAATAGATTTTGTTAGAATGTGTTTATTAAAACAATTGTAAATAATATATTTTTCAGGCGACTTATAAAAAAACAGTTCCACACACATTCCAATGCATTTATGAATACGAGCATGCATCCACAATACCAGCTTACCATATTAACATAATTTTATATACAAATTGTAACATCGCCAGATGTAAACACGAAAAATCTTCCACTAAATTACTTCTAGCGCTCGACGACAAAAAACGGGGTAACTTTCTCTTGCTGGAAATCATACACTGTGTCAAGACCTCTTCCTCTTAGACCGTGGCCTACACAGTCGAGTGAATATTTTCTCACTCTACGGAAGATTCACGTTCAAATTATTAAGAATTCTGACGATCTATCTTTTACTTAATTGTTTGGAAGACTGGTATGAGGTTTCGATTCAAATATCGTGTAAGGTAAGGCGACTGGGAACTGCTGTGATATTATATATGCATATTAGTGGCAGCTGGCAGAAGAGTTAATTTTCTATTTGAATTATAAGAATTTAATTGCGGATAAGACACCCACTAAGGCATGTAACGGCGTAAAATATATTTTCCCTGTTTCCTCGATGTCTCATAAACCTGGTGAGGCATCGTTATATTTTGGGGGGTAAAATGGCGTAACCATGTCGTTAATATTTAATTAACACTATAAACTATTGTTATAGATTTTCTTCAATAATTATACGCAGGCAAAACCGCGTAGGGCAGCTAGTAATAGATATAATTAAGTTTAATTTTCTTTACATACCAATCACACTAATATTTGAATTTCCAGATGAATATATAAGTAGACTATAGTATTTGGATTTGGTTTTATAGACCTACGGCGTAAAAAGTCACTGGCGGTAATTTACACAATTTTAATAATATGTAAGAAAAATATGAAACAGTGAAAATTTTGATACCGAGCAACACAGTCTTCCTACACATAAAAATGGGGCATAAACAACCTTTTGCGGTCATCACAAAAAAATTTGGAAGGGTTCATAATGACAAAACATTTTGTGGTGACCGACGAGCTGTTTTTTTTTTTTTTTTCAGTTTACCTCCATGAGTAGGTACCATAAAAAGCCAATGTGTTGATACAAGCACTAATATATTAGGTACCAATGCAGGAATGACACCACAATACGTGCAGTGAACTTAATGCCATGCCTGATAGTTTTACAGAGATTTCAATAATATTTTCTTGAACGTAACCTTATATCGATATCGAAGAATGTCATCATGACTACGGCAATAACATGTAACTTATTTATTTTCATTTGTGCCGTAATATGTTTGCAGCAATAAACCCCAACAGCTTGTTCCGAGTATTAATTATCACATGTTTCGGTATGAAGATAAGTAAAAATTAATTTTTTTTGCGAACCCCAACAGCTTGTTCCGAGTATTAATTATCACATGTTTAGGAATGAAAATAAGTAAAAATTATTGTTATTTTATTTTTTGCGAACGAACAGTGCCATTGTCTTAAAAAAATCCTACAAATATTTGGAATGTATAGTTCCAGAGAGTCTCAAAATATTTTTTTGTCGAAATCTTCTGTCGTGTTTTTGAGAATTTGGGGTGGAGGACGTTCGCAGCACTAGTTATAAACATTTCGACACTAGCTGGAATTATAGAGCAGAATAAACTATTCCTGTAAGGCTGAATACGAATATTGTGTGAGTGCATGCGTAAAGATCAAAACAAGATCTGAAATATTTCGTGAATAAATTCCTTGACAACATGTATTATTACCGTACATATTGTAATACTATGATGCATAAGTTGCCAGTCGTTATTTTACAAAGTGTTGTGCTTTGTTCAACATACCACATCTTATAGGCCTACATGCAATATATAAAGGTATACATAGCATATCATTTCATGAAAGATTTACTACGAGTTTACAAGCTACTACAAGTTTAACATAACTTTCAAATATATAGAAGAATTATTTTTTTTATTTCATTTTACGAAGTATACATAGATTGAATTATGGTGTGACTCATCCTGTAAGGTTTCTTAATTCATCTGCTATGTTTTAAAGTAAAATTGAAGACCTCGGGAGTAAATAATTATAACCTACTTTGTAAGACAACCAATAAAAAAAATTATATTCGTAAATTTAAAATAACTACTTATTTACAAAATACGTACGTAGTTAATTTTCAACGATATAATAAATGACAAAGTTATGTAACGCTTTGTCCAGATTTGACATACTTTATTGCATCTTAGCTGAAAACTATACAGGAATGCTGGTTACCATTATTTACCCCCAACGTCTCCAATTATTAAGTTTTCAATCCTCTAATAGTTTGCTTGAATCCAGGCAGACATTAATATCAACATTATTATTCACACTGTATCGATTTACTTCTACATTTGTGGAAATGTGTGAACAGCAATTATGGGGTTGTGTGTTTTATATATCTATATCACGGTGGTAGAAGAACAGGTCTTGACACTCGCTTATCTACCAATGCATTTTGCTTGACTTCCTTGTTGTTTGGCTGCAGTTCACCAAGTTACCGAGATTGTTGTGCATCTTTGGCGCTGCGGTCAGGGCGATAGGACTCAAACTCCGTCCATTTTTTTTTTCATTGGTAACATTATAAAGTAAATAAATAAAGATCGCTGGAACCATACTTTAGGATTGCGAGCGAAGGAAGTATTTCATAAATTAAAAAAATACGTTTTGATAAATAGTTTATCGTAGTGTGAGGGAAGTGGGCGGAGTCCATAATTTTTTATAGTTGTACCATAATATTTTAGGACATAAATTGTGATATTTTTTTTATATATCATAATTTTTGCGCAATGGTTTGTTTAAGTCAAATTTTGAATTTTACGAACGGCACTAAAATCAAGAGATTAACTGAACTGGAAAAATAATTTCACTCTGAATTGCGTTGTTGTATGATACAATGTTTATTATGTAAAAAATCGTATTTTAAAATTATTCCTTAATTGTTACAATTTTTATTTAAAGTTCGTCTTTTTTTTTTCTTTTAATTACAAAAATATTTTGTTTCTTTAGTAGACCTTGTAGCCTACAACATCGTGGTTCAGTGTAAATTATTTCATTTCGGTAAGTCAGTTTGTTATAGTTTCGTTCTTAAATCCGTGATATGCATATATTGACTTTGACAGACGAATATGCAAAAACTATGGTAGGAAAAATTTGATGAGGGGTAAATTTAGTCACAATGTATTTTTTTAAAATAGGGAATATAAATATCCAGTTCCAAAATATTATAAACAAAATAAATATATATTATATTTTTGTCTACCATGCCGTTAATGTACGGATCGGCATGATCATCAGTAGATTTCAACAAAAAAAAATGTTTTCACGGTACCAATGTGCCTATAAACCAAAAAATTAGATCGTGTTATATACTATGATATTGATAAGTGACTGTAATACGAATATTTTAAGTTATTAGACAAGTTATTACTGTTAAATTATAGTCCCCCAACACTGAAAATCGTAGATACATTGAATATCAAATATGTTCTTATTTAATTTTGTTTTATGTTATTATGTTGTTTATTTAATTTTTTTTTTTTTTTCAGATTTAAATATCTAGTGGCGTTCACAGGAAATATCTGAACACATTTAGATCTTCGTTAAGTAGGATAAGTCTTGTCCTTTACATACATATAATAAATCAGTTCCTACTTCCCGTTATCATTTTCAATTGAGTGTGGCAATAAATACATCTTTGTTCGACGAGCTTCGTACTGTTGGGATACATATCAATCATTTATGAAAACTTTGATTTCATTAGTTGTACTCAAACGTAAGTATGTGGTTAGAGGGGCGGGGGAGATGGTGAGCGAATAAGTGAGAGAGTTTGGTCACCGCTCAACATCGCAGTCATGCGCTGGTGAGGGGTGACATGAGATGGATATGGAGGAGAGCCGGATTAAAGGTGCGGAGGAAACGGGAGATCCCTGAGAAAACTCACCGACCGGCGGCATTGTCCGACACAATTCCCACATGCGAAAATCCGGGGACTGACCCCGCCGGGAATCAAACCCGGATCGCCTTGGTGAGCGGCGAATAATCTGACCATTCGGCCACCGAGGCCCCGGGGCGGAGGTGAAGAAGATGGGATAGGGGTGTGGTAGAAGGTAGGGGTGCCGTACGGGGGTTTGTGAGGAGGGGGTATGTATAAACTGAATGTTTACACAAAAATATCAGCTCAGCTTCTTGGCGAGAGTGATGCTATTTTAAGTAGTGTGATTGTCGAGGGTCGTAGAGTGAACCACCTGCATGTATTTATTTAATTAAAAATATTTTATGAAGTATTTTTATAATGGAATTTGGAAATAATTATTTGATTCAATTTATTGGATTTAGATAGGGTATGGCTAAGATGGGAGAGAAATGCCCAAGCATATTCCGTTATTATCACTTATGTTTAGTGATAAATTTTAAACAAATCATTAAATTTTTAAATAAAGATTTTTTAAATTAGTAATACCGATTTACTTTAATATGGGAACGGGAAAAGGCAGACGTAAGGTATAAACATAAATATGAAATATAATTAAGTACAATGTTGAAGTTCATACTTTAAATAAATTAAATAATTTTATAAGTAAGTTTTTCCGATTCCAATTAAACTTTTAAATGCAGGCCTCTTAAATACAGCGGCCTCCATATGAAAAAGAATTGAATGAGTTAGGTCTAAAAGTCACGGACACCATGTTAAAACGCTTGAGTAATTTAAATTTTGTTGTTTTCTTGTTAAAAAACAGTTCAGGAGTTAAAATATAGCCGTAAAGAAGATGACGGAATAAAAAAATTTTCATAATTTTCTTATTTTTTTGTACTCACCAGTTGAACTCCAGTCAACGTATATATGGCAGCCGTAATGACTGCCGGAACATCTGAATGCAGAAAACAACAGACACAACTCAAACCCAGAAGCCTAAATAATTAAAAATATTACTGTTCACGACACATTCACTGTTATTCATTTAAAAAAATGGCTACATTTGCGACAAATAATAAAATAATAAGACAATTTCGTGTCTGAAAGAGTTTAAAAATAACTTGTCCAGTAATCTGTTCGCGAAAATTAAGAGTCCCTTAATTATAGGATGTACGAAAGTACAATAAGAAGTAATTTCTTACATTTGAATAGTCTACTATTAGATACAAAAAAAACACTTTTCCCCGCACAACTTGTAAAAGGAAACGCAGAATCATTCCCTGAACCAAGAATGGACACTCCTAAAAGAAATTCTTCATCCCTTATGTCGAGTGTGATTGCAGACAGACGTACCAAAATGGAATTTCATATTCATTGGGTATTCCCCACTTTAATAATTAATTATAAGAAATAATTTCAACAGGCGATCCTATAGACTACTCTAGAATGGCGTTCAAGTGTCAAAGATTATTTTCGAGATACTCTGTGTGTTGGAAGGTTTCGCTACATGATGTCGATGGTTTTAATGAGAATATTTTTTTTTATTTATTCATTCTATCCTGTGGACTGTATTACTGTAAAGGATAAGTCAAAAAATCAATATTGAATCTAAAATCACGTTACAAATAACATCCAGAAGTTATTTTAATAAAATTTCAAAACACTACACACATAAGATCACTGCTTCGAAGACTTCCATGCAAGCTAAGAAAAGGATTTTCAAACAAAAGTTCTTCAAAATGTACCAACTGGAGACGTGAAACTGAGATACGGTACTGCATTGATTTTTGCTTTAGAAGATTCACCAATCAAATTATATGAGCATTGTCTTAAGTCCCTTAGTAAAAGCAGTTAGACGTAAAGATTGTATGCTTGTTTAGTTCCTGCTACATAGCAGCGATGAGGCATTTGATGAGCGTGTCCGTGTTACCCTTAGTGCTCTTTTGCTTTTACCAGCCAGGTGGTAGCGCCCTGAAGACTTACCTGTTTTGTCTTCAAATCGTATTTTAATAAAATGATGAAGTTGAAACATAAGCGAACAAACAACCAGTTTCCAAGGGGATAGTTTTATGTTATTCGAGAAATAAGACAATTATTTCAAACGGTATTCTAACCTACTAAGTTGGTTTCGTTTTGAGCCTTGCGTATTTCATACCTGAATTTTAAAGACTCAGTTTATTTTTATATTTTTTTTTTTTGCTGCTGGCATTATTTGCACTGCTGTACTGAATTTTAGTGTATAAAGTAATTTTCTAAACTTGAACGTTCTAAATACGGCTTGGTATTGAAATAGTTCAACGATCCAACATACTCTTAGTGAACGAAAACAACTGCACATTACATGACCTTTATAAACTACGCAAGGACGCAAGAACGCAAGACCGAAACAATTGAACAAACGAAATCGATGTATACCCGTTTATAAAATACGCACGAAACGCAAGTACGCAAGACTGTAAAGCAAGAGTTCATAAACTTTCAACTGCTTGCGTTTCACCGCCTTATATGTCGACAGTTTGTTTGGTGAAATCGTTTGAATCTCTAGAAATGTGACTCCGCCATTTCGTTACACTTTTTTTTTTGTTTGTTAAGAATGCGTTTTAAAATACACGGTTCTAGTATTTATTTGGTTTCTATTTAAAAATACCGAAACAACAGATTGTCTATAAATCACAAATGAGTGACATAACATTAAGGGAAATTTTCTGTTGCCTCTTCGAAATTTTGAGTGGTAGTGTTGGTTACTTCGTGTCGCTCGCGATGTTTATGAACGACTGAAATATTTGTTGCGTTGCTTCCCTAGCGTTGTTGCGTTGTTGCGTAGTTTATAAACCCGGCCTTAAACAGACTCGCTTCATTATTGCTGCGTTACGACCGTTGAGAGTGTTTTAGAGGATTGCATAGTCTTGGTTTTCCAGCACCTACTATTACACATATTATTACCTGCATCACACTTACGTTATTGTTCTGCTTCAAGGACTACACGGAAAGAACTTTAACCCAGTAATTTAATAGTAGGAAATTATACTAGCTATCAGTTTGATGAAACATACTACACGAACTGCTGATCTCAAAAAGTAAACAAAATCATTGTAATAACTTTCTTATGTTGGCAGGCATTGTGCATGGCGCCGTGGGTGTTCAGGCCTATTTCATTTTAGATGTCATAAACTGTTTGCGGTAAAGCTAGTGCTTTGTAATAATCTAAATTCAAGAACATGTTTATACAAACAGACAAGTACTGAGTGAAGCATGTCCAGTCAAGTTGGTAGCTAATATTTAAAAGTAGTTCAGTGATTTAATATAAAATTTTTAATTTGTTTCGGAAACATTATCAGTAATATGTTTTTATGCATATTAATTAACGTAATTTTACGATATCCAAAAAAAATTTGTTACTACCGGGATTTCTTAATCTCTAGGTTTCTCATGATCAAAGAGAAATATTATGAAATGAATATATTCACAGATTTAATGATATATTGCCAGGTTTCCTGATAAAAAAAAAGCTAACCACAAATCATAATATGTAGTGAATTTCATCTGTTTGTCAGGTGGGACACTGTTTTTAGTACTGTAATTATATATGTGTAGAACCTCAAAGAAATACGCATTATATGGAATGTAGAGCTTTTTAAAATCAGTTGACTATAGAAAAAGTTGTTTCATATAATACTAGTCCAAATACTTTCTTTTCTCGTTATATAAAAAAAGGATTTTCTCACAGTGATTAGTTTTTGACGAATCATGTATGGTCAAAATTTCTGGCATCCTATTCCGGGATGAGGTATCATAATAATGAAATGCGTTCCTGTGGTAAAATATTTGCTCTCACAGTTGGTAAAATTTGTAACCCAGGAATGTATTTTTAAGAATTTAACACTCCGAATTCTAAAGCCTGTAGATTTGAATTTAATGCTGACATTATACATCATGCCATTTTATATTTCATACAAACTGATTGGAGTATAGTTGTTAATCATTAGGGGGCAACAATAAGTTTATATTTAAGTTTTCTTAAACTGTGAGCGAGTGCCCAGGTCGGCTAGTCTTAAATTGAACAGCGTGTCTATGAACACTGATTAAGTACGATCTCAGGTCTTTTAACCATTCCTTATATTCGAGAATCGGTTTTGTGATTCACTGAGAAAAACGTAGTTTTGAAAATTGCTGCATAAATCCTTACTGTTAACGTGGGATGTTAGTCAGGTATGTTTACCACCTCCACTTGGATTGTTCTAATAAGTTTTTAGGTGCTTGTACGAAACAGATTTCTTCTTTCTTATGTAAAATATTTTTTTTTTTTTTCGCGGAGTTGCTATTTAGGAACAACCCAAATATGACTAAAATCAGAATTTGATTGTTGTTCCTATTTAAAAAGGATAATGCTTCCTTTGACAATACTATCCCGCCAGTATGGGAAAAATTAATTTTGGCAATTATGTTACAAGCGGTTAGCCATAAAATCACATAAAAGATATAGAGGCTACGGTGGTCGAATCTTCATTCCATTCGCCTGCCACCTATTCCACCGATCCGGATTCGATACTCGGTGGGATCGGTCCCTGCACTTTCGCATAAGGGAATCGTGCCGGGCGATTCCGCCAGTCAGCGGGTTTTCTCGGGAATCTTCCCCCCTTTTTATTCCGATGCCGCTCGATGCTCATTTAATGTTTCCCCTCACTCCGACGTCTCCAAGACGTCTTCCTGACATCACCAAGATGTCCTCAACAGCTTCTCTGCACAAGCTTAGCACCTCCTCCGAGCAGGACCAATAGCGAACTCTCGAAGCATTCCTCTTGAATCACTAGGTAGACAGTCTCCTCAAGTAGCCAGTTCCTGCCCTCCTCGACATAACACCGTCAGTGTTGTTCTCCACAGCTCACTACCTCTGCAGCTCTCCAACACAACACCACAAGTGTTGTTCGTCCTTCCTGCAGCCTGCTGGCATTACACAGCCTCGACACCGACCACTGTCGTCGTGCTGCCATCCTCGAGACGCCATACCTCGTCAGCTGAGTCGCGCCGACACACAACACCTTAGTGTTGTCTGTCCCTTCTGCAGGGCGCTGATGCTACTCAGCCTCGACACCGACCATTGTCACCGTGTTGCCATCCACGTGATGCCACACCTAGTCAGTTCCGCCGATGTTACATCAACCTTGACGCCGTCGTGATACCGCCCTCAAGGCGCTGGGTCCTCATCTCTGCGCCGCCCGCCGCCAGTGTCTCCTCTCGGCCCATCACTTCTCACGACGTCCATCGCCGCCCAGTGGCAACGCCGCCCCTAAGGGCGCTACCTCACACCACTCTCGGCCTCACTTCATCTTCACGACTAACTACAACACTATCACTTCCAGACTAAGACTTCCTGACTCTCCACGACTGTCACTTCCCGACTCCACAAGACTCCAGAAGACTATCACAAGACTCATTTTGCGCAGTCCCGTGGCTTTTATACAGCCCATTCATTGACGCCAATGGCTGATGCAATTTGGTGAACAGAGGTCTAAAAATAGACACCACCTCACTTGTGACTGTAGATAGTCACGTATTCGCACTGGCGTCATCGGGGAATCACAATGACGTCTCTCGGGAGTTGCGACATAGTTGCGAAAACCCGTGACATCACTGGTTGACTCACAGGGCTGACCACCCAGCATGATATAATGTGCTGCTGCCCGGCCAACACACAACAATATAGCAAGACTCAAAGTTAGTGTTGATTGGATGCCTGTATAAATGCATCGCGTAGAAACTTCCGGAATAGAATACTGATTAATTTATTTGGATGGTTAGAGGCGCAGATGTGACGGAGCTATAATGACGATCTTAATGTATGCATCAAACACATCATCACAACTAGCAGCCAAGCACTGAAGTAAGGTGAAAGATTCTCTCCGATTAGTTGTTACTATGGAACTTTTTTAAGTCGTGGTCATATAATTTTATTGATAGAAATCCTGTAGCAAAGTTAATTTCATGCTTATATCAGAATTTCACATTAAATTGGTCAGTACGTTTAGAAGAACAGCAGCCTGAAAAGTTCGTTAATGTGTATATTGGAGAGCACAGAAACAGTTTTTTTAATGAGCTTTGTGTCCTAACAGTGTGACATTCTATTCTTGCCTGATGTGTGTTTTCTTTGTGTGTATTGGCACAATGGGCAAATGTGGAATAGTTTCGTAAGAACGGAAAGATTTCTGCATCCAGGGGATGGCCATGCCGTATACTGTGCAGGCAAATAATTGAAGTCAAAGTATATTCAAGCCCTTGTTTTACGAAGGATTATGCACGTGTTCACTGTAGCTCGTAAACATTGTTTCCGCCATAAGAGACAATGTATTTTACACGAATTTTGAAGAGCAATAGATTTGATATGATCTATCGAATGACAGGTGTGCTGTGTTTATCTTAGTTTACATTTTTTGGAAAAAATAATTTTGACTTAACAACATGACTGCGTTTTGAAACACGTTTCTGTGAGTACCGACATCGCCAACTGTTTCTGCATGGAAACCATTGTTGAGCTAACAGTGCTATTTTCTGCCATTTACTGAACCTTCTGTGTACAAACTTGGTCGTTTTACTACTATTACCGAGCAGTTGCACATCGTCAGTAATGTACGTACACATGCGTAAATAAACAATTTATATGTGACTGTATTTTCAGGTTAGTTCGCTAGGTTTGTCTACTTACACAATTGTGTAGCCACATCATTTACACTATGCAAATTTGAAACACAGCCTTTTTATCCTTGACTGTATCAGTTGCTGATTTCTTTCCGCTGCTTCTTGTATCTTTACACCCGAAATCAATGCACGTAACCGTTTTCATTCAAACCATTCAACAATATCAATACCGTAAATAAAAATATTACTCGATCTACTCGAGAAGTAGACATTTCTAATACGCAATTGTAATGCCGTTGTTTTACTAGTGTGGAAGGATACTATGCACTGTTACAACCTGGTATTGTAATACAGGTCGTTCTGCGATTGCATTTGCAGCACATTATACTATTCTAATTGATGTGCGGGCGAAAAAAAAAAAACATTATAAACATATGACGACAGGATAGATCTAATCACGTGACAAATTCTACTGAGTAGACTATACTAACCACGTTTCCATAAACACTTTCTGAGAGTTGTTTGTGTTGGACTACAATAACGCATTGTTCGCGCAAAACTGGCATATATATGTCCACTTCAAGGAAGTCCCAACATGCCGTCTCCTCTATACTCCTACATCAGTGTCAACTTCGTTGTAAATTATTGGATGTTTATAACTCTAAGCAATTTGGTGATGTGGTGTCGCAGTAACCTTGTCCTGTTTGGAATATTTAAATAAGTAACGCAACTACACAAAGAAACGCTGTCAATTACCATGAAGCACAGCAACAGATATGCATTAAAACAAATGGATGTAAAATTATTTACGATGAAACAACCTATCCCTACTGGCATGTTGCTTGCTGTCTCTTTGTCATATGTACTTAACCACTACGTCATAGGAAGAAAAATTAATTTCAGAACAATTTTTTATGCTGGTAACGTAAACGCTATTATAATTTAATGACGTTTTATTGTTTCTACTAAAATATTTTCGCGCTACCCAAATAAGAATAAATAAACGAAAACAATAACATTTCAAAAGATAAAATGTAAACAGACATAATAGGTTATCTACTGTCTGTTTAAATCCGTGATACAGCAAAACCATGGTTTTAATTGACATACACAAACCACTAGTATAAAAATAAATGTGATGTATTCCGTAGTTCAAACTTAGATTAAACATTTACTTCAGAATGTGCATAAGTTCGTTGTGTTACGGCTTAGTAACCAGAGATTAGCATCCTAGTAATAGAACTTCAATAAGCAATTCTAGGATTTAAGATGTAAATTTGAAATAAACCCAAACATGTCGAATGTTTGTCAAATGTTATACCAAATGCGACAGCTTTAATCTTGAGTCGAGTTAACAAGCGTTGAGGAGTAAGCTTGGATCAATTTTATGAAGCTTCTAGAAGTCCACACATGTCCTTGATCACATAGAAGCTATTATTTACTTTAATTGAAGGACCTGTTTAGAAAACCAAGCTGCCAGTTGAGCTTACTCTGCTGCGGGATACGTAGCCATTGCTATCCATGAACCTTTTTTATAGTCGTAGCAAAACAGACCTTGAAGGAGAAATATAGTCTCTTAAATGCGTAACTGAAATCGGACGGCTTAAGTAGCCTATACGTGTCCGGTATTAACGTATTTTATATTTTTTGAAAACCTCCACTTCAGGTTTAGTGTAATTGGGAATATTTTTGCAGTAATGTTACTGATGCCCCTACCTTGAGGTTGATCTTATGATATACCATGACATGTGGGTCGATGCTGTAGAGAAACTTCAGAAGGTAATCCGACTCAGTGGCTAGCCGTGGAAACGTTCCAAAGAAAGCGGTATTGGACAATACCTAGATAGGTCGACCTGGAAATTTTGCAAATTCATTTAAAATTAGGTTGGATTTCAGCCTCCTGAATTCTTTATTACCTTTTGAAACGGGGCCATTGTTACTAAAAATCTTCGAGGACAGTGGACCAATAACAGACCTCCATGAAAACCCAATGCTAGAGCAACGATTTTATGGCGAAAAGATTTTTGCATCGCTTGTTTTCAACGACTTATGTGCACATCTGCAACTCTGCTACATCGTCTATGATTGTATGTTTAACTCACCCTCACTTGTCTTGGTTTTCTACTGACAAATCACAGACGTATGGTGCCACAATTGTCTTACGATGATTGGTCCAGTCAATTGAGAGACGTGTCTGAACAAAAACACACTATACTGTATCAGGTCCAAGATTGCAGCAGAAATAAACTCTGTCACAGGTGAGCTCTTGACCATTGGTTGGCTGGTTAGTTAACAGTATCGTTGCGACAGGAAATAGGTCCTAAGCTAAATTGCTGTGATTTAGTTCAGGATAGATGATTTAATCGTTCAGTTGCGTTTATTTAATCCTCTGTATTATAATATCACTCTGTAGGCATGAAATGATATACTGCATAGAATGGATCAACTACTCCTTTGTTATGAAAACCGGCAAGATGTTCATCATTTGTATAACCCTAATGCTGCTTGAAATACTATTATACTAGATTCATGCAACATTTCAACAACGCATTCCCTTTCAAAATTTGCAAAATAAACAAAAATAAAACATCAAGTTGTATTACTAAAGGAATAACTACATCACTAAATTAACTTAAAATCCTTAAACAGAGGGCAACAACAGATAAGAATATAAATCAATATAAGAGGCACAACAAATGTTACAGTAAAGTTGTAGATGCTGCAAAAAAAATTGCCAATAATAGAAAAATAATGGCTTCCCGTAATAAAAGCAAAGCAATGTGAAATACGATATTTTTAAAATTAAAAATAAACCGAAACAAGAAAACATTAAACTTAAAATAAATTGAAGGGTAATTAGCGATGGCTTTCAAATTTTACAGAGCTTTATCACCTGTTTTTCGACCATATTCCAAACTCATTGCTGAAACAAACAAGAGCACTTCAAATAATGTTTGCTTCCCCCCATTTGTCAATGAAAATCAGAGAATTTTTCAATTCTCTTTAGTTAGTGAAAAAGAAGTTGCCAATATAATAAACAAAATAAAAAAACTCTGTTGGTTCAGATGAAGTGCCATTAAAAGTAATACGATCATGCATGGGTACTATAGTGCACTTACTGACTTACATTTTTAAATTATGCTGTTAGAGAGTATTTTCCCTGAAAGACTACATGTAGCAAAAATTGCCCCTCTTCCCAAAAAGGGTGCTAAACTAAATATCAACAACTATAGGCCTATAACTTTGCTAACAGTGTTTTCTAAAATATTGGAGAAAATAATGTATGGCCAACTAATAAATTTTATCACAGAGAACAATATCATAGCAGGTAGCCAATTTGATTTTTTAGAAAACAGATCTACTGGACTTGCTTTATACAAATGTATCAGTAAAGCAATTGATGCTTTTGACAATAAACTATTTGTTGCTGGTATTTTTGTTGACTTGTCGAAGGCTTTTGACTGTGTCAACCACGACACTCTGTTATAGGCAGTTCGGAATAAAGTGAGCACTCGAAAAAGCCCTGCTAAAGATCTATTTCCAGCCAATTCGTATTTTTCCGCGTTTAACAGCTAACGACGGAAAAAGTCTAACCTCCTGGGACTCGTCACTTTATGTTTGCGCGTGTAAGATAAATTGTTCAGTAGATAAGTACATACATAGTTTGATAAAAAATAAGTTTATTAATTACACAAAATACAATTATATCGCTGTCGGTTGATTTTGTTTCAGTATTGTTGTATTTAAATACGAATAAACACGGAACTATGGTGTGTTATTTTGTTGCCGACCGTAAAGTGACTATCGGTAATGTTGAATTGTATGTAGTAACAGCTAGTGATATTTTTCAAAGGTTAAATAATTAGTGTTCACTTTATTCCGAACGGTCTATACAGTAAAATGTACAAGTATGGTATCAGAAATACAGAAAACAGAATGTTTAGCTCACACTTAAAAAGCAGAACCCAATTTACTAAGCTAACTCAACTCAATAACAAAAATCATAGCATTACCTATATATCTTCCACTGTGAATGTTACTGTTGGTGTTCCCCAAGAGTCAATTTTGGGTCCCATATTATATCTAATTTGCACAAATGACTTTCCTTCATGTTTATCTCACGGTGAAGCAGTAATGTTTGCAGATGATACATCACTTCTAATAACACACAATAATATAAACCAGCTCTGTGAGAATGTAAAACTGCTGTTTTGGAAATGGAATCATGGTTTCTCACAAATGAGCTGTCACTGAATATCTCCAAATCAAAAATTATGTTGTTCTCATACAAAAACACCAGTATATATCCTTTTGAGCAGTTTACAGATTTGGAAATTACGGTGAATGGGGATACTCTTACAGAAACCAATAACACAAAACTACTTGATGTAACCATTGATAAAAATTTAATCTTGAGACAACACACTCAAATGCTCAGTAAAAATTTAAGTTCCTTATGTTTTGCTTTATATTATATAAAATTGTATGCTAGGATGCTACTGTACTTTCTCTTTATTATGTCAACAAATCCGTCTATTCCAAAATATGGCCTAATTCTACAGGGCAGCTCACAATACTGGAGAAATATTTTTGTATTACAGAAAAAAAAAATGATATGGATTATAGCTGGTGCAAAACATAAAAGTCAATGCAAACTTTTTTTCCGACAATTTCGAATATCGGCACTACCATTGTTATACATTTATCAAATAGTCTAAGTTGCAGCAAAAAACATAAAATACTACAGTAACAATACTGTACAGATGCATAAGACACGAAGCGACATGAAACTGCATTACTTCTCCTATAGAACTGTTTTACTTGAAAGAAGTCCATATTGAACAGGAATTAATTTCATCAGTAATCTTCCTTCCTTTTTTTACTAAATATACACAAAACACACACAAGTGATTATTTTAAAAAGCAATTAAAGCTGTACCTACTAAATAAAGAATTTTATTCAGTGGGTGAATTTTTTAACCCCGCCTCAAAATAGAAACTCATATTATCACATAAGAGTGCTGAATTGCACTGTTGTAGTGAAATTTCATAATTATTAGTATTGTTGCTGTTTGTTAGTTTATATTTTTTTTGTAGTCAAATTTCATAATTATTAGTATTGTTGCTACTTGTAAGTTTTTATTTTTGTTGTGGTAAAATCTCATAATTATTTGTATTGTTGCTATTTGTTAGTTTCTATTTCGTTTTAGTACAATTTCATAGTTGTTTGAATTGTTTCTATTTGATAGTTTCTATTTTCTAAGTTCCTCTAATGTAATCATTTCACTTGTCTTGGGCTTCTGCCCACAAGTCACAGACGTGAAGTATTGCTGCAACCTTGCTCTGATTGGCCCGGTCAAATTAAAGACGTCATTTCACAAAGGCACACTGCCGATAACCGTGAAGCACAGCAGTGGATGCGTACGTAAGGCACTGAAACAAACTGGGACAAAATTATTTTCGCGAAAATTAGGGGTCCCTAACCATCATCTCCAACAATACACAACGCTGGAACGCTGTATTGTATGCTGAACCATTAGATTGTCAAGTGCAGATACACCAACCAGCCAATAACGTGCAAATGGTGAGGAAAGTATTGTCCACTAACATGGCTTCAGTCTCAGTCAATTATAAACTATTGACTGTCTGCTGTATGAACGTTAATTCCCGTGCTCCGAGTATATATTCGATATAATACCTTTGACACTACACTGTATCCAGTCCAAGATTGCAGCAGAAATTAACACTGTCACAGGTGAACTCTCGATCATTGGTTGGCTGGTTAGTTAACAGCACGGTCGTAGAAGAACAGGTCTGGACACTCGCCTATCTACCAATGTATTTTGCTTGACCCCCTTGTTGTTTGGCTGTAGTTCGTCAAGTTACCGAGAGTGTTGTGCTTTATTGGCGCTTCAGTTAGGGCGGTCGGACTCAAACTCCGCCCACATTTTTCCATTGTTAAATTTATAAAGTAAATAAAGATTGCTGGAGCCTTTTCTTAAATTTGTGAGCGAAGAAAGTGTTTCACAAATTGATAAAAAAATACGTTTTGATAAATTGTTTATCTTAGCGGAAAGGAAGTGGGCGGAGTTTAGTCCGACCGCCCTAGCTTAAGCGCCAATAAAACACAATATTCTTGGTAACTTGGTGAACTACAGCCAAACAACAAGGGGGTCAATTTTCCAGGCGAGTGTCCAGACCTGTTC
Source organism: Medauroidea extradentata (assembly GCA_003012365.1). Taxonomy (NCBI): domain Eukaryota; kingdom Metazoa; phylum Arthropoda; class Insecta; order Phasmatodea; family Phasmatidae; genus Medauroidea; species Medauroidea extradentata. The sequence goes on along the minus strand of PNEQ01024845.1, from coordinate 9,213 downwards.
TTCTACGGCCGTGGTTATCAGTGTCGTTGCGGCAGGAAATAGGTCCTACGCTAAATTGCTTAGTTTTTGTTCAGGATAGAAGATTTCATCGTTCAGTTGCGTTTTTTTAATCCTCTGTAATATAATATCACTGTGTGCATGAAATACTATACGTGCATGGTAGCATGGAATGGATTAAGCCGGATTCACACGTCCACAGATTGTCCTGAACATTCAGAACAGACAGTACAGATGACCGTTCATGCGTATACAGATCTTCGGTGTACCCATGATTCAATTCGTTGTTTATACTGTGTTGAGTTTACATGTGAAGAAATACTTATTTGCTTTTGTGGGCGTGGATCTTTAGGGAATATTTTACTTTTGGCACTAGAGAGCTTTATGCATCTGTCAAATCATCTTGCGTGCATTCACGTGATGATTACATAAAGCGCAATATAATACGACATAAATCTGTGGTAATTATTGGAGTAGTGTAAATGAGATGTGACAAATGTTTTTACCGACTTCACTTAAATTTATACTTGCGTGTCTTATCAAATAAAGTGATAGAGACGGGAATCGTTATTTTCGATAAGTTTCTTTGTGTTTAAAAGCAAATAAATATATTCCGAAAAGAAGTCACCCGAAGTAAAATTTCTAGTGTGTCGGCAAACGGAAGAAGCCTACATACGAATGTCTGTACAAACCGTTTTATATCAGGTAAGTCATGTACTTTTTTTCTTTTAGGTAGGTATTTGACTGTTGCAAAATCAAGCTGTTTTTTTTTTTTTTTAAAGGAAATAAGATTTACAGAGTAATATTAAGATTCGACACTAACAGACAAGTCCTGCAATTCACTGGCCTAATTTTGTGAGTGCCTAAATTCAGTTAAGTCGTAGTGGGAAGATAAATAAAAATCTAGTAATGAATAGGTATGTCTAAAAAATAAGAATAGTCTTTAAAATTTGTCAAAGAAGGGAAACTGAATACAACTGAAGGAGACAGATACTTTTTAAAATTGTGTTGATGTTGTAATTTACAGGTTTATGAGTTCAGTCATGTTAAGTGTTTCAAGGAGAACTATAGTAAGTTAAAGGATCAGTTACAACAATAGGTAGCAGGGTGGGTGAATGATGTATGGAGAAGACAAGGGCAGGCTGGTGAGGATGAAGGGAGCATTTGGCCATCAGTGATGTTGAAGGAACTGGAGTGGAACTCATTGAACGAAAGAAGAGTGGTAAAACTGGTCAAGATGTACACAGTGGTGAACTGAGAGAGAGGTTGGAGCATGTTAGGCTGCCTATTAACTAGGGTAGAGTATAGGATAATAGGGAATAACTTTATAGTGAAAAGGTTCAGAGCAGAACAGATTGGGTACGCAGTCTATGTTTAGGTTGGCGAGGGAGTGCAATTTGCTGTAGGAGGAGCAAGAGAGGGTGGTTAGAAGGTAAAAGAGGGGATTGGTAGGTGGCTTGACATGTTCACAAAATTTGTCAGCTAAATAATTTTTATTATTTTTGTTACACATCCAAAACAATGTTGTGTATTGTTTTACTAAGATAATTTTTAACTGTTTCAGAAAAATCACTGTCAGAGTATTTCCTGTATCCTTATGGCGTACCATTTGGTTTACAAGACAACAACAAGTATTATTTCTTCGTAGAGGTATAAGAGGATGGTAACCAGAGACTCAACAGTTGTGCTACCACTATAAACAACTAGTTCTGAACTGCAGCTTCCTGAAGATGGTGTGTCACCAGTTGTCGTGGAATTGTGAGAGTATATGGTAGACAAGGTTGTGTGCAAAGTACTCAGGCTGATTCTGTGAAGTTGTACAAGATTTGTTAAGTGAGTGGAATATAGTGAAGATGGCTGTGTTTCCTACCACTGCATTATAATTTATCATCGAAGTGCAGCAGATAAGTAGGCCTCAGTATGCGTAGTTTAGCTTACTTTATGTTCCAACATATATATATATATATATATATATATATATATATATATATATATATATATATATATTTTAATTGCACCAAGATGCAAGTCAAGTTTTGTGTTTTGTGTTAGTTGAATGAGTCTGCATTTAAAAGGGTGAATTTTCCCAACTTGTTACAGGAATACAAAACTCGTAAGTTAATTCTTGTAAATAATATATAAGTTACTCGATTTTGTTTTCATTACCTAGCAGTTTTCATTACTGAATAAATAAATTTTACACATCTAAAAATATATTGTGTTGTTGGTTTTACAGCTATACTTGAACATATAAGCCACCATGTGGCAAATTAAAGTTTGAGAACTGCTCATTCACTTTGTCTTAAACAATTTCAGCAAGTTTTTGTATATTCTGATATGGGCTACTGATTTTAATATGACTGAACTGTACTTTTACAATTGTTTTTCAATAAATGCTTTAAAATTTATCTCCCTCAATTGTGAAATTAATGTGTTATATTTTAAAGACAAAAAACAGTGTGAGATTATTGTTCATTCAAGTAGGCCTATGTTGTGGAGCCGAGAGACACTGAACCACTGTTTTCAAGGCAAGAGCTGTAGCTCCAATGTTGTTTTTCGTTTTGTGTTAAGGAAACATGCCTGTACATTACAGTTGTTGATGTATGTGTGTCTTCTTCAATAATGTACTGTAAATAGGTAACCTAACACTGAATAGGTATTGTGTTTTGTATTTTAAGACAAACTTTCTCATCTGGTTTCCACCTATCCAAAAGGTCAGAAAAGTGAATTCCTCCGACACTACAATATTTTGGAATTTTAACACTGTTTATCACATTACACTGCCAATTTATTTTTTCAAGAGTTTTAGTAAAAAATCTGGGCTTGAGTAAAGATTCTTATGTGATCGTTACTGAAAACTACCTCATCACAGTTACGATACGTGAATAGTAAAGAATGCAATAAAATTTTTAATTCAAATTTGTGTGTCTAAACTTGGGGTGCTTACTGTATCGTTAGGAAATGAGTAACTGACATACACTTTGTAAAGGTGTGCAAAAGTAAATAATTGCAGTATTCCAATGAAAGTTGTATCAAAAATAATTTAAATATGCGCATTCAGCTATGTAACAAGCATGATTGCCGAGTGTGTAGTGCAGCAGTTAACTGTGAGACCAAGATTTATGAGGAATATTTATTCTTGCTCACATGTGATGCTTGTGCTACTGTGTTATGGAATAGGTTCTGTTATCCTTCAGTTTGAATTACAATGCGAACTGTTTATGGGCTATGTGTGCATGTAGATTAAAATTAATTTAACTCATTTTCAAACCATTCGGTTCAGTAATCCTAACACATAAGTTAATTCCTACAAATTAAAAATAATAAAATACTGTTGAAATCATTAATTTAATTGATGCATTCAGAGGTCCACTGTAACGTTCTTCTCGTGTATTTGTTGTTTCCTAGTTGACGCTCACTGAAAACCTACAGTACCTAATTTTACTGCACACACCTTGCGAGTACAGCTGTCTAGCCGGTGAGTGTAGGTATGGTAATGTTTTCCGTTTGTGACGGTCACAAAATAATAGGTAAGTGCAATACTGCTGCAAGGAAAAACTGAAAACTTGAGATCAATGCTTGGCTAATTTTATTAATGATTACAATTTGTTGTAGGTTTCAGAGTTTCAACTGTGTACCTTCCAGACACTTGGTTGAAAAGTTACATAAGAACTTATATTTTTGCCGCTTTGTAGAGAATTGTAGTGTGTGCGGAGGAAAACTAAGTAGGGCAAACAGTCTATTATTTGGAAGTATTAGATGTATTGGATATCACTGGTTGAGTTGGTAACAGTGATCACACAATATATGTACCTACGGTTGTTCTGCAAAGTGGGCACTGAACTATGAGGTAAAGGAAAAATTGAACGCTAAAGAGGGTGAATAGAAGCAACTTCAGAGCAAAATGTTATGTATAAACTCTGTTTTAGATTTTTTTTTTAGGTAGGCGAGTTAAAACCATTCATGAAGATAACTTAAATTGCAGCAAAATATTATTCGAGACAAAAATGTACGCTAGGGACTTGTTTTTAATTTTGTTCCTATTCACCCAGTTTTACGATACTGCACGATGGTACAGCCAATGCTGGGACATGTGGCAGCAGAGTGTGATCTGTACGTGGAAGACCGGGTCAGTTAGACAGCCATCTTCCCAGCTACGGTTTGTTTGCTCTCCTGTACACTTTCCACTGCACCAAATATTTTTAACCAGTATTCGCGTTTTTTTAGGTTTCTATTTAAGATAGGTCTATGCCACCATTCCTTTTTTTTTTTTTTTGTAGAAAAATCCATACTTTTTGCTTGCTGAAGCCTTTCGTACCAAACTTGTATAGCCTGCATAGTTTCTGGAACATTTTGGAAGTTTAACAACACGACGAAAAAAAAAAAAAGTAAAAAGCAAATTAATTAATTTTGCTCTGGACAGTGATTCACAATAACTAGGGCCCGGTAGTTTTCGCGGAAAGATTTTTGCCCCACTTTGTTTCTGTGTCTTACGTGTACACCTGCAGCTCAACTTCATGGCTATTATCAGAGTGTTTTTGTGCAGAGTTGTTATTCATTTGGCTGTGCCAATCAGTAAATGGATAACTGTGACACAACGGAACTGTGATTTGCGGGTTTAATCTCCAGACGTTGTATGTTACGGCATCCAATCACTGACCACATAGCAGAGATGCAGGTGCGCACGTAAGGCACTGAAACAAAGTGCTGCAAAAATATTTTCGCGAAAACTACCGGGCCCTAACAATAACATTTCTCACAAATTGGGTTTTCGTTTGAAGTATTCATCTTCAAAACTGGCTTCTCCAAATGAAATTTTATTAGCATGGGTTTCCCTATACCAAATTCTCACTGATGTCAAACCAGGCAACATTGTTTGCACTTCACTCGTTTTGGTTGTAAGATATTAACCCTCGGAAAATAAATAAATAATAACAGTATGAGAACACTTAATTTATTTTTAAAAAATTGTTTTATTCAAACACTGCAAATCGCTTCACGTGCAATGCACGTGGGTTCCTTTGAATACGGCCTTTGATCCGGCAGCTCGGCCAGGCGAGACGCAGTTAAGTTTTTATTTCGCATTCATTCCACGTAACTGGCTAGCCTCGACTAGAGGTTCAACAGCGCCACGCTGACAATAAGTTTTTTGCTCCCCACTCGTTCCGAAGAAAAGGATAACAATTTGTCGTCAAAGTCCCGTAGTTATCCAAGGCGCATTGGCACCATTTTTCCTGCACTTGAGGGCAGTGACCTTGCGGATCAGAGGCAATCTGGGCTACTTCTGTCAAAAAGTGCACGTTTGGTACTCTATAGTAAAACCCCTATAGGTGGAGCCACGATTTTATGGCGAAAATATTTTTACATCACTTGGTTTAGATGTCTTATGTACACATCTGCAGCTCGGCTTCGTGGTCAGTGATTGAATATTTAAACTCTCTTTTGTGTTAGGGTTCTACTGTCAAACCACTATACGTATGTTGCTGCAATTATTTTTCTCTGATTTGTGCAGTCAAATGAGAGATCTGTCTGAATAAAGACACACTGCCAATAACTTATGAAGTAGATCTGCCTATGTGTACGTAAAAAAGGAAAACAAAATGGTCGAAAAAACTTTTAGCGAAAAAATCTACCTATAGGCGTTTCACTGTAAAGTGAACACTTCCCAACTCTTAAAATCATCAGTGAAATGTATTTATTGAAGCTTCAGATGAAAAGTTTTTTGAGAGTTGTAAAATGGTTACGTTAGTTTTTAGTTACAAGGAAGTTTTCATATTTAAATTAGTAATTAAATGAAAGAAAACTGTATGCAGTGCTCAGTTTATCCAGAACAGCCTATATAGTCGTAGTTACTGCATTCTGTACAGAATGCATGTGTAACCTTAAGGGTAAAAATATGCCGATGTTAGAGGACTTAAACCCACTCAGTTACTTAATAACCACACATAATACCTTGTGTATACTCGTTCATGTACGGCGTGTTTGAAAATTGGAAACACCCTAAGATGGTACCAGGTAAAAAAAGAACATATTATTTTATTAGTAATCCATAGCTATTGGTTTTTGTTGATATGCTGTAACTAAGAGGTTCGTTTGGGCACATTACAGTACATTTTAAGCTAAATATTTCAAATGTTCTACCTCATGAAACGAACATTAACGCAAATGTGTTAAGGGTTAATTTATTAATAGAATTAAGTTAGAAGTGAAATATGTTGATGTACTGTTAAAAATTTCTGTAAATTCATGGAAATAAAATTCTAAAAAGTTAAAGAATATTATATTGTGCATCTTAAAAATTTTAGTGTCAATGTGATCTATGTTTCCTACAGTTAGACAATGCACTTCAGTTTCTATTGTTATTACGAAAATTATTTTTTTTATAGCTTGAATGAGAGCAGATATTACAAATCTGTTTGAAAGTTTTGTTTAAAATGGCTTTTGGTGTAACTGCTATTTTTTTTATTGCAAACTAAATACACGGTTTCAACTAATCAGTCAGTGAACAAAAATTTAGTTTTTTTTAAACAAGTAAGCTAACACAATAGTGTTTACTCTCTTGGAAAAATAAGTCAACAAGGTTAAACTGTTTTAAACAAAACTGGCAAGCATATTTTTGATAAATACTCTCAATTAGGCTTAATCAATAATATCGCTAAAAACAGTATCAACAAGGGACACGGGCTTAGGTACATTCACAGTGGTGCGAAGCAAAAACCAGAGAAGAGAAGCGAAGCGCTGCTTCAAGGCTGTCCACACTTATAGGCAGTTCACTGTAAACTGAGCTCTCAGTAGAATTTGTAATTAATTAAAAATATGTTTTATTCGGCCAACAGATGTTAACTTATGAGAGTGCTGAAACGTTTACACTGGTTTTTAGTTACATGGAAGTTTTCATATTAAAAATAGTAAAGATGGCTGTAAAACAACAGAAAAAACTTCATGAAGTGCTCATTTTATAGTGAACGGCCTATAGCCGCGAAAGAGAAAAGAAGAGACTTGGGTCGATGAGCTGTAAGGACTCGTACCTCGCATGGGCAAAGCGTCGAACATGCCCGTTATTGGCCGAAGTGTTCCGAGGAAGCCACGTTCCTTCTCCTGGAGCCTGGCCTCTACGACGAAGAGAAGCGAGGTGACGAGCACTCGCCCCTTGCTACGATTGTCTTCCAGACCACCGTCGTAGAAGTACAGGTCTGGACACTCGCCTATCTACGAATGCTATTGAGTTGACCCCTTATGACTGAAAGCGCCACTAGCAATGAAGTGTTGTTTTAACATTGCAGTATAGCGCAACGAGCTATATAGTTAACATAGAGGGGCGGAAACGCTTCTAAAGTGAAGCCCAATTAAACGGCTGTTTTGACCCCAGAAAACATGGCGAACAGCAGTGTGGCCAAAATTATGTTAAAAATCTGTCATTATGTTCGCATAAAATCCGTTACTTTATAGCTCCACTATATTCCCGCTAAACACAGGAAAAAATGCCAATAACTATTGTAATATATTATACTGTAATAAAGTTTAAATTAGCATAATCGCTCTCGTCTCTCGACCGGAAATAAGAGTCCGCTATTTTATCTAGAGTCAAAATACCACGTACAATTGGGCTTCACCTCAGATCCTTGGAGATTGCTATTTCCGCCCCTCTATGTTCACTATATAGCTGTTGGTATAGCGTCTTACTAGCAGCTCTACTAGCAGCTCCAGCACGAGTTTGCTCCTTGTAATCCCATTTGCGCAATGTTAAAACAACCTCAGAGAGCCAGTGGCGCCAATCTGTCATAACGGGGTCAATTTTCAACTACAGTGTCCAGACCTGTTCCTCCATGGCCGTGTTCCAGACTGTTCGCGCGGCGCACACATCTTCCATTCTCCTCGCTTCGCCCGTGGTGGGAATATTACCAGGTGGAACCGTCCGGCCGCCAAAACTCGCACCCTACTGCGCAGCTACCTATGACGTCACGCGAGTTGCACGGGACAGAAATCTAGCACAAGTCAGTACACGTCTGACGTCACGCGTGTACACAAGATTGTAGGCTACACCACGTCCCGCGTGTACTGACTGGCCTGTGTCCACGCGGCCGCAAAAACTCTTCAACTTAACTCTTCATAAATCGAAAACTAGTCAGTCAAATGACTAGAAAATTTTACTACGTATTTGTGAAGTGTCCTGCCAAAGAATAAATATGGTAGTTTTCTTTACGTAAATTATTTTATATAAAAAATAATTTAACAACGTACTGTTGACTATTGACAGAAACTGCAGGGAAAATTATATTAAGCGAGAATTTTTTTTTCTAGATAGATTGGCAGTACTAGCGGAAGAGGAAACTCTAATGTAATTTTTATGCCTTCTTCGAGAGTTGCGAGATACGCTATAATTTTAGTGGCAGGTAGAAGACAGAAGAACATTCAGACGCGCGCGTTCGAGATCAGTGACGCGATCTGAACTTCTCCTTCGATTTATCTGCACTGCATTTCCTATTATAATTTCAGTTTTATAGCATAACTTTTTTTATTTTAGCTTGTTAATTCTATTTTTTATATTTAATGTCCGCTGTCTTTACCTTAGAATATTTATGTAGTAATTAAATTACAGTTGTAATGTTCCCATCAAAATGTTCTATTTTTTATCTCAATACATTATTGCAACACCATAAGGCCTTAACTTATATGTTATTAGTGTTTAAAAATTTGCAACCCATCGGAATATACGTACATATTTTACATATGCATGACAACTATTCGAGACACATTTCAATAATAAATAGTATATTTGCTTATTTCGCCATACGTTCTTGAGCTGTACACTGAAAAAAAAAAAATAAAGTTCCCTTGTACAACACATTAAAATAAAACTCGTTAATCAATGAAGTTATTTGGCATCTCGTTTCAGTTTGTCTATTACTCAAACATAACACAGAGCATGCGAAAATTGTCAAAATTGACTAGGAGAGTAATAAAAAGCACATGAACCATAATTACAAGTATAGATACACTGTTTGTTCCAAGTAGTCTGATTTATTACAAAATCATAGCTGAAGCTTATGTTGGTCATAGAAAAAATACCCGTAAAGGAGACTGTAAAATAAATAGCACTACATTAGTGAAATAGACATATGTAAATACTGTTTTGCTGGAGATAACTATCTATACTGTCGTCATATTTTGTTCCTGTCTCGTGGGATAGTATACTAAACGCACATACATTTTTCA
>PNEQ01024844.1:0-18127 GCA_003012365.1 Medauroidea extradentata | reverse complement strand
CCTCGCTGACTCGCAGTCAAATCGTAGCATCAGGCGACTCCCACACGTCTAACAGCGCTGCGCTGATACGTGCATGTCTTTGGAAATCCTCGCTGACTCGCAGTCAAATCGTAGCATCAGGCGACTCCCACACGTCTAACAGCGCTGCGCTGATACGTGCATGCCTTTGGAAATCCTCGCTGACTCGCAGTCAAATCGTAGCATTAGGCGACTCCCACACCTCTAACAGCGCTGCGCTGATACGTGCATGCCTTTGGAAAAACCCCAGGGTATCCACTGCTACCCTGGACACAATCTTCATACAGTTACTACTCGTAAATTTTATTAAATACAGGGCATGCCTTGTCGATATCTTCCTGCGGTTCACTCTCCCGCAGTCCATGCCGGAGTCCACCCAGCTCGGGTCCGCTCAAAACACTCTGCCTTCCCCTCCCCACTTCTCTCACTCGCCACCAGCTGTGTCGGCCGCCCCTCTCCCCTCACTCCCCTCCCCTGTCTGACAGTCTTGACATCGCGCGCCACCCGATCACTACTTTCCCCATAGGAGCGCACTTTGAAAAGTTCTTTCACAAAAAAAAAAAAACAGTTTAAAACTAACACTTTTAAAACAGAAAAATGTAGATTGACTAGAATTTATAGCAAAGTTTAATACTTTAAGAAACCAATAGTTAACTGGATTTCACGCGTGAAATCTAAAACTAGTGCCAGTTAGCTCCCAAATCCAATAAATATACATATATTTTTGTTTTGAATGTATATTAGCATGACATATCTTGCTTACTTAGCGGTCCCTCGATGTATTTAGGAGTCAACAATATTTGCAACTATTATTTTTTACTGTTTAGGAAAATGTATTATGTGTCATGGAATTTTAAAAAAGTTTAAGTTAAATTGAGTGAACCTTGTAACGTTTTTTATACTTCTAAGATTATTGTTCATTGACTGTGAAGCTGCAAAACGTATTTTTTTTTGCAAAAATTATGTAACTTGAGGGTCTGCTATTGTTAGTTTTTAATGTTTTCAGCATATTAAAAGTGTACCGAAAATGTCTTTGTTATTGTAAAGAACGAGAGATCGGAGAGTATGAAGCCACGTGGAAGCAACCCTGGTGCACTCTCCGAGCACACTTCTGTCATCACTTTACTGTTCACAGCAGGTAACTAACATACTCCTACCTGTGGCAATCATCCTGTACGATGCCGCTGGCTGGTGATTCGTCTTGATTATGCGTCTTTTCGGCTTCTCTTACATTCCCGTATCACGAAAAAAATTATATTTTTTGGCAGTTACAAAATATTGTGTAGCTATTTACCCTGCAAAATGTATATTGTGGCCACCACTAAATTATTTTGTGGTTACTAGTAAATAATTTTGCAGGGAAGACTTCCTACATACTTTTTATTTCAGTGTACTGCTCACTGCTCCATAATAATTTATATTCTTCTATCTGGCTAAAGAAGCTGCAAATAAGTTTTGATGTATATTTCCACGTTCACTTCATTTAGTACTGAATGCGCTATTTTAAATATTTATTTTAACCAGAAGTAAACTACTGTAGATTTTCTTATCGACATTATTCATGATAGGGTATTATATTCCTACGGTCGGAGCGTAACACCTTGACGGCAGAAATGAATGCTTACATGGATTAATTTAATTATGTGTATTATTAATAACTTTATTGAAAACCGGAACAAAATTCAAAATACTAGCTTGAAGCTAAGTTTATACAATACGCAAGGAAACTAGAAGGCCGTGGTAAAATATAAATCAGTGAATGCATATCCCAGTTACGTATTTTCAAATCTCAGGACAGCTAAAATGTTACGACTGTAAGTAAATTGTTCTCAGTTACAACTGTTTTCTTCTTATATAATATTATTTCTTCAACTAATTATGAATAGCAAAAACGTGCACACAAAGGTAGGAAATGATTAAACACACTTGCCTAACAAGACATTTCAACTATCTTCCTGTTTGGCCTAATTACCACCAGACTCAAAGAGCACATACAACCCTACAAGTATGAAAACCTGCAGTCAGCCATAGCAGAGCACTCCATGAACAGCAGACACAGCATTGAATTTGACAGTTTTAGCACAATAACCAACATAGGGAGCTATAGGCTAAGGACCATCAGAGAGGCCATAGAAATATTAAAACACCTTACCATTATTAACAGGGATGATGTCTACAAATGAAATAAAATATGGGCATCTCTTTTCATGGAAAAATATAAAACACCAAGAAATCAAAAGGAGCAGTGGGCAAACTCGCCAGGATTGGCTGCCAACACTAGCCAATCAGGAGGAAGCCTGCAGGTGATTGACCAAACAGCTAGCCAATCAGAGAGCAGCACAGCAGAGACAGCTATATAAGGGGACCACCTTGCACCAGAAGTTTTCGCTCGATAACGGTTCATTTTTCGAAGTCGCCCCACCCAATCAGAAACGCAAAAAGTATTTCACTCCATCCTTGCATCTTACCTAGCTCCTGATCGATAGCTCGAAGTCTCGTGTGATCGACTGCTTCGTCACTGCGTCACTTCCGTCGTTGCGTTGCTACTTATTTACAAATACCGGCCAAAAATTATCACATTATGGAACTATGAACTAGTCGAAACTTTTTATCGATAGCTTTGTGAGGCTGTCAACCAAATTGTCTTCAAAACGGATTAAGGTGAGATGATGTGGGTACGTAGCGATGCCGAAATGCACAACCGGGCGAAACTAGGCACATCTGCAATATTTTCCTTATATGTATGTACTTTATAATTGTGTGCAGTTGTGTAATTTTATTTTTTTATTTTATATATTTCTTAATCTACACATTAATTTTAAAATAATTGTAATTTGCAATAATGACTAAGAGTTGATGTAAAAGAAATGTGAAATGTTGTAGGTTCACCAATAAGATGTATTGTGTACACCATTGCCACATACGAAACTCTGGGAATGACCCCACCGGATATCCAACTCAGATTTGTTATTAAACCCGAATCGCAGTGCCAGTAGAAAGATGAGAACTCTGGCCTACAACCTTCCCCTAGAAACGTTTCTAGCTGCAAGCTCTCAGGAGTCGGTGAGACTCGGGTAAAGAAAGGTTGGTGGAGTCTGTACCCTGCTAGCAGCCTAGCGCCTAAGCTTGATTGATGGGTCGTTATCCTTGGAGGCTAATTGTACTGCGATAGTGTACACACTCCCCTCCTTCACCTCCCCCAAGCATACCAAGAAGGGGCGTGCTGTGACTTAGCTAGGCGCATGACAAGTTGTCTTACTACAGGAGTTTAGTTTGTATAAGTGCCGCGATATACTAAGTCAGAAACACACCACAGCTGCCTAATACTCAATCTTAAGAGTCTGTCTCCCTGCTATGTTTTATTTGTTGGTTTCACTTGCCTATTTTTGTTTCACGGCCGAAAATTCCAAATATACCACAATGAAAACATAGCTATTGAACTTGCCTCTCAGTAAACATACAAGTGAACTAGGAACTCACAGTTATGTCTTGTTTTAAGAAATGTAACAAAATTTGTAATTTTTGTAAACATTTATAAAATATGTATATCCATGTATGTGATAGACGAGAATGTTACATTGAAACAAACTATTTTTTGTTTGATGAGAAAGTAAATGTTTATAGTGTTAAGAAGGTTTCTCGCCTGTGATGCAAAAATTTATCGTTTTATTATCATAACAGAAGTCAGATGTATTGCTAAAAGTTCTTTGTAGAAATATTGCAATTTACAATTCTGTGCGTATTTTTCTACTTAATTGGCACTACGAGTTATTTGGCTGTCATTAAACTGAGAGAGGGTCGTATCATCTGAAGTATTTAATAACCACAATAGTTTCATAATTACACTTTCGTGGTTCGTTTATTACCTGTATATTGTAAGCAATGCGTATGAGTCCTCCATTAAAAACTTCTGAACCAGTTGACCGAATTCCATCAAACTTTGTACACATTTAGAACTTTGTAACCTGACTTGACATTTATATATTTCGTTTACGCCATGTTCATATTTTCAAACTGGCGGCCATTTAGAAATGTTTTGTCAAACTAAATGTCTAAGGAACCATCATTTAGAATCGCATAAAACTTGATTGAGATATACTACATGCAAAGTTGACTATACTTTTGTATATTTCAATCATCCTGGGTTAATATTTTCAAAGTAGCGGCCATTAATACATTTTTAACATGGTATCTAATATCTGAGGAAATATTTTTCAGAATTTCACCAAACTTTGTACACGTATAATTCATACAAATCGGACTTGAATGTTGTCTGTTAAGTTCATGCTGTGTTCATATTTTCAAAACGGCGGCTATTTTTATAACTTTACCCTAGTATCACATATCTCAGGATATATTTTTAAAATGCCACCAGTTGGTACACACATACTACATACAAAGCTGAGTTGAATATTTGGTATTTCGTTCATCCTGTGTACATATTTTAAAACGGCGGCCATTCTTATATTGTTAGCATAGTATCACATATCTTAGGATATAAATTTCAGAAATTCACCAAAATTGGTACACATATACTAATTACAAATCTGACACTAAATTTTTTTGGTAATGTCTGTATTTTTGAAAATAGTGGCCATTATTTTTTTTGTAGTCAGTGTCGCACCGGCGCCCATATCGCACCTTTACGATTTAAAATATACCAGTTATGTTTAAGCGCTGCGTAGCGAGTGCACATGGAACTAAATAGCTCACTTATAATGCGTCATTGATTTGGAAGGCATTCTTGGAGTGGTACGTATTGTGCGAGTGTTTATAAAATGTGCATTATTTTGATGTAATATTTTCATATAAATTATAATGTCGCAGCCAGCAAGAAGAGAGAGATTCTACTAACTACTATAGTTACGGTATTGTAGTATACATGTAAACATAATCTGAAATGACGGCAATTTCGTTCAAACAAAAGACGTAGTTTTGGAAAGCTATGAATCATAAAATGGTGTATTTGCGTAAATCGCACCTCACTATGAGGCTCAAGGAGCCAAGTGAGTATGACTGTGGTTATATCATGGAAGTAGGAACAGTAAGGAGACGGCATGCTGCGACATTATTGAAGTTATTGTCTGAGATTGTGGTGCAAGTCACAAATACTCGGGTCAACCATCCCTTGCCACACACTTCGTGTGCAAATATAGCCTATAATAAGTGAATAGAGAAAGGCATGGTTGACAAGTGGCAGCGTGCGTGGCTCACGTGCGGTGGGTCTTGGGTTCGAATCCTGGTAGGTTTATTATTTTAATTATAAGTATAATTTAAAAAAACTTAGATTTGTTTTTTACGAATATTTAGTTTCACCAAACAATGTTTTTACTCACAAATACTGAACACCTTAGTTTAGGTTAGGTGGATAAAAAAAATGCTATTTACGCATTACCTGTGACCTGGGTTATGTTCGGTTAAGGTAATGATTTTTTTAAAATTTAAATGCAAGATAACCAAATTTTCACGCAAAACTATGGCTGTGGAAGAAGTTGTTATGCCTTGTATGCACGTGCACGATGGCTAGCTTGCACCACAGTGTCAGCGGCTAGACACAATTGTTTACCGTTGTTGGCATGGCAGTGGGTGTCGTAAGATGGTAGTTTACAGTAAATTAATGTTGTCTATTAGCATATTGAATGCATTCAAGTGCTAAAAAATGGCAAATTCGATAGCAGAAATTGCACATTAATGGTACTTCACAATATTAGTCATCATTACATAATTTTAACATGAGAGCATTTAGTGACAATTTTGTGTCGTTACCGCCATTTTGCAACGCCCGTAGCTTCAACGAGCTATCATACACATCGATTGTAAAGGCCACCCCTTGGGTTCTATCCTATGTTTCAGTATACACCTTCAATGGCAAAAAGGCAGTATGGGAAGTGGAGACAAGAGGATATGGTGCGTGCTCTGGAGGAGTTTCAAGGACGGGAAAGCAAATTGAACGAATCTTGTAGAAAATATGAAATCCAAAATAAAAAATACATTTTAAGGCATATGCGAGGAGTAGTAAAGCGTAGAGTGAGCTGTGGCATTAGCATGCCAGTGAATGGCAGAGAGACAGCGGTACCCCCAGGCGCAGAACAAGAGCTGATACGAGTAATCATAAGATTTGAAGAGAGTATGTTTGGCCTTACAATAACTGTAATTCGTAAGTTAGCTATTCAGGTACCTGAAGCCAAATCATTTAGTTAATCCCTTCAACAAGGAGAAAAGGACGGCGGGTAAAAAGTGGTTTTATTCATTCATGAATCGACATCCTGAATTAAGCCTACACCAACCCGAAAATGTGTCCATTGCTAGAATAAGAGGCTTCAACAGAGAAAGTGTCTTTCACTTTTATGACATTCTGGAAAAAAATTGATGAATATAATCTTGATGCGATGCTTATATTTAACGTAGATGAATCTGCTTCTCAACAGTGCAGAAAAAAATCACCGAAGGTAGTTGCACTAAAAGGAAAATACAAAGTATTTAGCATTTGAAGTGGTGAACGAGGTATCAACACCACATTCGTCTGTTGCACAAGTGCCAGTGGAAATTTCCTTTCACCCATGATAATATTTAAGAGGCTTCGGATGCATCCTTCACTAAAAATTGATGCCCCACCTGGAAGTATTGTAGAGATTTCAGAGGCAGGTTACATCAATACCGAACTCTTAATCAAATGGTTGGAACACTTCTTTGCATATTTCAAGCCATCAGTGGAAGAAATGGTTTTGTTGGTTCTTGACGGCCACGTGACACATTCAAAAACTTTGGAGGCCATCCAGTTGGCATGGTCAAATGGTGTATTACTCCTTCAACTGCCTGGTCACACTACGCACTACAGCCACATGATGTGTAGATAATCAAGCCTTTCCAAACGTACTATGATGAAGCCATCTGCAAGTGGCTAAGAACTCAGGAGCCACCCATCACTCAGTTTGAAATTGCTGCGTTGCTCTCAGAGGCATACAGCAGAGCAGCCACATTGAGCAATGCAATGAGTGGTTTCAAAGCCACCGGAATATGGACTGTGGATAGGAATGTCTTTTCAGACACAGACTTCATTCAAGCAACGATGTACTCACTAACAGTCAACAGGGACACGATTGTAGACAATCAGCCAATATATAGGCTTATCTGTGAGGATCAACAAGAAATGCAAGTACAAGAATCAGCCCAAGAAAATAGGCCTATTCCTGTAGTAGCCACACAACAGCAGCAAACAACAGACATGAGTGGTAGTTCTCCCAGAAGACTTATAGTTACAGTAAGGGAAGTAAGCCCTTTGCCACGACCGACAGCCAAACAAGGGAAAGTCTGAAGAAAGGTGCCCAATCAGCTGAACTATTGACATCTGGTCCATACAAAAATCATCTACGGGAAGTGAAAGCAAAAAGAGCTCTTCAAATACAGAAGAAACTAAAAATTAATAAATCAGGGCCTCGGTGTTCCAGCAAACAGCCGAGAAAGGTCACTACACCAGTGGTCCACACATCAACACCGCATCTAACTGAAGGTCTACATCCAGGGCTATTTGATGATGTTGAAAGTACAGGTTCATGAAGATGACTGGTTCTGTTTCTTATGCGAACAAACTGTATTGGTAGATATGGTGCAATGCACAACATGTAATAAATGGACCCGTGAACAGTGAACTAGTATTTCAAAACAAGTAACAGCATTTGTTTGTGACTTTTGCTCACAAACTCATCCACGACAGTAAATCATCAGCAATAGGGTTATGTTTTGTTCACTGAATTGTTTTCTTTTTTTAAGCCTACGGATTTGCAAAGCCCATCAACTTAGACTAAAGACTTAGCCTATTTGTCTTGAGCTGATAGCCTTTCTTGTTTTATTTAAAACTTTTCAGCTTCTAGGCGAATGAGAAATTTTTTTTACATTATTAGCAATAGAGATTATCCTATTTTAAACAGAGACTTTAGTAAGTTATGCCTATGTTACTGTCCATGTTTTGTCAAACATAAACTAGACCGTAACGTTACCAATGCATCTTCAAGTGTTGAAAGTGTTTTACATTTTGTATTCACATTTAGTAATTAATTTTTGACACTGTATCTTCATTGTTTATGTTAAATTGCAGACACTTACATTTATTAGTATCCATATCTGAAGGTCTACCTTGTTCTGTAATTTTTTATTTGTGCAAGAACAGTCACATTTATTGATTAGCTCATTTTTCCGCACTCAGTATTTGTACATTTAATGGGTGGTGCGACTTTGGCAACCCATGCTGCTATTTATGATACCATCCTCCTAAAACGAACCATCTGTATGGTTTTAGAAATCCAGCCACAATACGTATTACAATGGCACAAAAAAATCTGTAAAAATTGTTTTTGGTACATTAAGGTGTCATATTTATGTTCCATTATTGGCATTACTAATTTATGAATTATACGAAAAATATACCACAATTTTGTGTAAGTGGTGCCATTTAGGCTACCTTCCCTATATTCTTAGGGGAAGTATTTTCCAGAATTACTTCAAACTTGGTACACACATACTACATACAAAACTGACTTGACCTTTGTGTCTTTTGTTTATCCTGTGTACGTATATTTAAAATGACAGCCATCTTATATTTTTACTATAGTATTTCAAATTGTTGGATATATATATATATATATATATATATATATATATATATATATATATATATATATATATATATATATATATATATATTTTTTTTTTTTTTTTTTTTTTTTTTTTTTTTTTTTTTATATATATATATATATATATATATATATATATATATATATATATATATATATATATATATATATATATATATATATACCTTTATTTCTTTTCTTTTCTTTTTTTTTAATTGTTCCATCAATGTTGATACACATATACTGCATACAAACCTGACTTAACTTGTGTATATTTCGTTCATCATTTTGTATATTTAAAAATGGTGGCTTTTTTTTATATTTGTGGTTGATGTACTACTAAAAATATATATTTTCCCCAATTTATTAAAGTGGTTACTCGCATATTACTTTGCAATCAGACTTACCTTTAGTACAGGCCTATTTTGTTCATCATACGACAAATTTAATTCCTAGATTACATAAACGATTTTGACTTATAGGGTTAATTTTCACCCACTCTGAGGAAAGTAGGCTTATCAGTTATACTGGTAACATCTTCTTTCATATTGTCTTACAAATAAATTTGACAAGATAGTAAAAAACTTAAATTCAATCAAGCCAATTTTTAAATATAGTAAATGCTTCAACATTATCGAACCTGGCTGACTAAAAGTAGAGTCTTGTAACAATACTTCACTGAAAATATCCATACATTTTCAACCATGAAATGTACATGTTCAAAGACTGAAGGTATATTTCAAAAACCTATCCCACAGAAAGTTGCGCGCCACTTGTGTTTGCGGCATTTTATGTGCGTATCATGTTTGTCCTTATCAGCGGCCTAGTCTCCAACTATTTAGCAGCAGGCAGGTCGCCACAATTTATTTATTTCACTTAGCTACATACAAGTCAGTCATATAGCAAACATTGTACAATTGTTACTTATTTCATGTACTTCTCCGTCCTGATGTTACTTAGGATAGGACTCCATTTGGCTGAACATATTTTGATTATATGAGGCCGAGAGATGCTGGAGTGGCAAGGGCGATCCAGATACACGCCAATGTTACATCGTTATAAATGCACATGCTTTAAAAGTGCGGTTTAATGCTCGTTTTGACTTTTCAATTCCAGGAAAACCACATCAAATAAATAGTTAAATGATGTACCCTTGTATCCCTAAATACTTCAATAAATTATATTCGTATGTAAGATACGCTAAATAACTTTTAACGGTTCGTAAAATAGCTATATATAAGTAGAGCTGTGGATACTGGGGCAGACAGAGCCCTTAAGTAAAATCTTACCTTAATTATCCGACAGTTACAACTTGACGACAAGAAGTCTCTCTTTATTTACTGACAACCAACACGGAGCATTTAACGGGCCTTACATTGTCTAAGATAATTTGATGTCGCCTCAGTGAATTCTACAAGTCATTGAACTAGTATACATTACGTGTCTAAAGAGCCGTGGTAGATTTATGTCTATAATAGTTTACTACCCACTTCTACGTGTTTAGATTTCAGAAATTCTTCCTTTTACGTTTATTACGTTTGCCGAGCTTTAAAAAGATATGTTTAGAAGCTACATGTTTAACCTCACGAGTTAGCTGGAATGTTATAAGAACTATAATTCTTGTAGTGTTTGTTAAAAAGTGTGGCAGTTTAATAAATGGTTATATTTTTGTAGTAGTGCGTTCATATAGCGACAAGTCAAATAATGTACGTGTTACTGGCGTAGTGAAGCGACGAGATGTGAACATGACCGTATGGCGGATATACGCAGTCACTGGAGGAGGAGAAGAGTCACGTACGAGCATGGTTAGTTCACTGACCAGACAATACAGTGATCAGGAAGACTGACCACAGATATGCCAACAATTCACACGCGGCCTGGCGGTCTGTGAGCGCGCTGTACTCCTCTATACATAGCCCTCTAACCTCACACACTGTCTTTCACCGTCCAGTCCACTTATCTTTACCTGATATTATCTTCAACCTTCGGCAAGTGATAACATATACAGTATTACAAGTGACACTTCATTTCCATTGTATGTCCACTGTGGTGATAATGCGCTACGCCCAACCACTTCAATGTGACATGTTTGTTATGATAGCAAAACGATCTACTGAACAGAAATATTCAGAACTTGCTGGCTAAGATGATATTTCATTTTTCAATTCTACCATTTGAGCAGGCTTGGCTAGTGAGAAATGTACAAGCGCCTGAACATTCGCAAGGCGAGTACACGATTTGCAAGGACTGCAGTATCCAATTTGTATTGAAAATATATTTCTCCTCAAAAGTGTCAGGAAATAATAGTAGTTTAACAAGGATTTCTCTGTGTGTTTATGATAAGGTGAAGGACCTACACTCTAAAAAATAGTTCGTAAATTTACCAGGCGTGCGTATAGGAGCGCTAAGAAAATAGGTATGTTAAAATAGTTTCCCAGACATCCATGGTAGCACTCATAAACCTAATTATAAAACAGTCAAATGCTTACTAAAGTTACCAGACTTCTGTTGTAACATTTGTAAAAGTTTGTATATTTACAAGATGGAAGTATGGTAACTATCCCATACTGCGTCTGGGATAATAACTTCCTAAACGTTTATGAAGTTTTTCTACAGTGTATTTACTAAAATACATTTCCTAAATATATTTTGGCATGTAGTATAAGTTAAACTCATGTTTAGAAACCAAATATACGACGTACATTTCTTATTTTTCCAGTCTGTCACTCAATATGTGCACCAAGTATGTACAGTTATAATTTTTTTAAGAATAAATGAAAAAAAGTCTGCAGCACAAAACTACTTCCAAATCACTGTAATATGTGTCGTATTTAATACGTGTCTTATTCGCGAGATTTCATACTGAAACTAATAATATGCTTCCTTATTTCTTCTCTAACAATTCCTTTCTATCACTTCCGCCATTGCACTGTTCTGGACTCGTGTTGACCGCTGTAGTGCAGCCTACTCCTATCAGACACTGGTGTGTGTCATCACAACCCCGGCCCCAACAGTCAACGCTAGCTCGCCACAATTTGCTGCATTTATAGTGAGCGCCACCCCGGTCAGCTCCTCCAGGTAAGGGTAAGTTGTTACATACATTCATGCTCCTTCACCCAAAAGTCGCACCACATAGAGATATGAGGTTTGCTTGCAGATGGATGACATTAATTGTGTTTTATGTAGTCATGATTAATGCGGTCAAGGAAATGCATACGTACAAGAGGCATCTGTTTACTATCCGTAATAATGTTCGACAGTTGACTGTAGCCGCCAATGGAGCCGGCCCGAGGTTGTATGATGAGATTACGAGATATATTACAGCCACACATTCAACAAGTCAATGTGGCAGTACAGTTGTGGCAACTACACGTATACGAGCACTCTCAATGTGGCAGTACATTAGTGGCGACTATACGTATACGAGCACTCTCGTCGTGGACGGTGTTCGGCGTCAATGAGATAACTATAGCACTATGATTGCCGTACGTGTTACTGTAACGCGATCCATGATCGTGTAACAACTGTCAAGTATATTTATAGGAAGCACATCTAGGTGGCGGATTGTTGTGGACGTCTGGCTGCATGCACAAGGCCAACTAGTGCGAAGGCTCGAACACACACACACCAGGGCCATGAACTCCGCCGGCCGTGCTGTAGCACAGCTGATTATACACTATCGATAGTGTTCTGTACGAGGTGTGGCCATTGAGTAAATATAGGACTCGCGTTGTTGTCGCGGTCATCGTCTACTCTCTTTGTCTGTAACACTCCCTCTCTGTCGCTCCTCTACTCTCTCGCTCATCCATGTGTTCCTGTCGCTCCAGGGAAGCAAACCAGTTCTCAAGGGTGAGAACGAATTTCACAATACCTTGTGCCTCTTCTATGATCCAGGGACAACACCAGTCGTAGAGTAGAACACAGCACCTCTTAGTTGCACTCCTCGAGGAATATTGGTTTCTGATACATTGCCGTTCATAATGTTTAGCTGTTTGAAATCATATGATTAAATATTTAGTTAAAATAAGTAATGCTACTACAGTCTAATTTCATATAACGAGCTATTTCTATGTTAAAACGACGGATGTATTAACCTAATTATGCAATATAACGAATGTGTTGACATTTTCGAAAAACAAAGCACATTGTTAACATAGCCTATAGTACTAAAACGTAGACCTCTGGTTATAACACAACAACTGAAAATATTTGTCTTTGTTTTCATCGTGAAATTTAACTTAGTCTGTCATTTTAACGTATTCCTGTAATACCCATAACTTTCAGCATAGGCCTACACTCAATCAGTTGTTGAAGACAGCTTGACCACAGAATACATAAGGACATTTATCCTTATTGCTGTGTGCACTATTGTTGCCAGAGTAAAGAAAAAAAGTCTGTTGCTATTGCTGTCTCATTTATCAAACAACCACGAGTGTTTGAGTTGCGCTGTCCTAGAGAGATTCGGAAAATAAAAATAGCAAATTGCAAATTTACACATGTATCAAACACTGGCCTTTAAAGAAAAGAAATGTCAACTCACACATAAAAATATAGTTGATGTTCTTGTTTATATGAGAGTGCATGTTACTGGATTTTGTTCGTACAGACTGCTGTTAGACTATCGTTGACACGTCCACTAAATAATTCACTGTGAAATAAAAAGCACGAAGATATATTAGGACACCTTTGCTCTAACACAGGAAAGGTTTATTTGCGTACCGTTCTTCATTGACGAAATAAGCTAAAATGAAGGAAACAGGCAATTACTTTTAAAAATTGCAAGTAATGATCAGACTTAACGTGAAAACCTCTTAACTAACTCATTTCTTTTATTTAATCGAAATTATTTTGCTTCTGTGCCAGGATTCTACTATTTGTCTAAACAAATAATAATATAATATTATAGAATTTGACTCACAGTTATACATAAACTATGAAATATTTTTGCTATAACGACATTCCGTAGTGTCGAAATGGTTTATCAGTGTTTGGTAAAATGTGAAAATAAAGAATTATTTCTTTCTAGTAAACTTTTAATGACCATCAGCTGTATTGACCTTAGTTCATATATAGGGTGGCCAAGAATAAGTGTTACAAATTGGTATGGATGGTAGATGTGCATGTTTGGAACATATTTGATTAGGAACCCATGTCCGGAAACGCCTCTTTATACCTGAAAATGACACTAAAATGAACAGGGGTAGTTCGACAACCTGGCGACAACAAGCCAGTGAAAACATCACGTGGTCAGCATGTTGTGTATCTTACGTACTACCCGGGTGGCCTGCATGTATAGGGTGTGCCGGAGGACATTTTGAGCAGCACATGTACAGGGTACGCATTACTGAATAAACCTGAGTGGTAATACAGATACACGTGTGTTGTTATTGACATCCGACGACACCGCCCCTGCCAGGTTGCCTACCTACCCCTATTCATTTGTTGCGCTATTTTCAGGAATAAGGATGCATTTCCGGACATGGCTTCCTTGATGAAATATGTTCCAAACATGCACGTCTACCATCCCTATCAATTTGTAACACTTATTCTTGGCCATCCTGTATATTAGACACGCCAGAAAAATCTACGTTTCTTGCGATAATTGCGTCATTCAATAAACCAGTGTAATTAATGATGTGAGAGACAGTAACATTCACAACGGTGACATACAACACTATCACATGATGATAATTTTATATTAACTATTCATGATAAAGTTTCCTCTTTCGAAGCTTTACGTAGGTTGTTTCTATGCTTTCAGACAGACTGTA
Source organism: Medauroidea extradentata (assembly GCA_003012365.1). Lineage (NCBI taxonomy): Eukaryota > Metazoa > Arthropoda > Insecta > Phasmatodea > Phasmatidae > Medauroidea > Medauroidea extradentata. Next base: position 3,708 of record PNEQ01024844.1, on the reverse strand, counting down.
CTTTTCTGCCACGTAAACATATACATAAAAGTGTTATAAATGTAGAGTACAGACTGCACCGTATTCGAAATGTATGGTTCGATGGGCGAGGGGAAGAAGTGAAATAAGCTGTTATATTTGACATGATAATCTCTTAAAGTTTTCACTCTTCTGTAAGGCATCAGTTTATCTGCCGAGTTAACTGCTTCGGAGGACGTGATATGCCACTTATTCCGTTTTGTTTTCAAAACTGTTTCTTTGCGGAAGCACCGTTTATTTCTCGGGAAATAAAAAGAAACATTATACAAAACTAACGAACATGTACGTATTATTTCTGTACCCTGTGGTTGCCATCGATTATTCAAAAACGTTCCGTATGCAGAACATTGAAGGCTATAAGCGAAATAATGCGATAATGTGCAGTAATTTTTTTTACAAAAGCTGTTACGGAAATGCACGACATTTAATGTGATACGAAATGCACGTGTGTGCAAATTTCATACCTATAAATAGGAAACAGTTTATGATTTCTCTTGGAACAAATATAATTATTGTATGATATCTCTTTCTAAATGTCAAGATGCCCTATACACAATTTTCTGTAAGATATACATGTAGTTGTTTTTTGAGTGATAATTTTGTCATTTATTTTATGTTAAACACAATTATGAAATCTAAAACACTTGCTTCGCTGTCTCCTTGGAAAAGAAAACAAGACAAGAAGAAAATATCAGTCAAATATTTTTCTTTCTAGCCAATATAAATTAGAACAAATGGTTTGCATCGTGAAAACTATCTTCATCAGTCTGTCACATTTCACAAAATTATTTTCGTGTTAATATAAACATATAATTGGAAGTGGTTCGCTAAAAATAAGTTCCTTAGTAGAACTTTGTATTTTACAGAAATATTGGTTTGACGTGTCTTTAGATGTAATGCTGCGTTTGCATATTTATGAGAAACTTTATCGGAATATTACAAAATGATTCATAATGTTGCGCAATTTTACTTCACAAATAATTGCCAGAAATGATGTAAACAGAAGATAATTTACTGTTAAGTGAGAAATGGTATTTTTATATGTTCTGTATAGATGTAACTCTTTATTTGCTCAGTTGCAGCGGTTGGCACAGAGGTTAGAGCGCTGGCTTCCTTCAAGGCGAACCGGGTTCTATCCTCGGCGTGATCGGCCCCCTTATTTTTGCACGAGGGAATCATACTTTATAATGCCGCTTGTCGGAGGGTTTTCTCGGCGATCTCCTGTTTCTGCCGCCCCTTCGTCCCGGCACCGCTCCATACTCGCGTATCACCTCTCACCAGCGCTGAAGGCCTAGATGTTAAGTACTGACCAAGATTTTTCGTGTATTTTTACAGCTTACATAATGAGAGAATTTAAATTGAGTGATAAAGCTATAATTGTAGTTTAATTTTTAAAAATAAGTTTCATCATTTTTTATTTTGAATATACTTAAAGATATAAAAACAAAGATACAGACTAAACGCGAAAAGAAAGTGTCAAACAATTGTGTTTGCACCAAAGACATTTCAAGCAAATAACTAACATCGCAGGTCTTAAATGAAACTTTACTTGTAATTAAAATAGATAAACATGCTTTAAAAAGTCTCGGAATACAGGAGTCTTAGTTTTACAATAGGTTTTTAAGTTTGATAGCAAAAATAAACTTTGCGGATAAACTGGTTTATATTATATCACAAACAAGCTTCGTGCAAATTATTGAAAATGTCAGATAACAGTATTGGCATTGAAATACAATAAATATTAAAACGATTTCCGTATAAAACAACTAAACATGAACTAAACATTGCGGCATTACAAAAGTTTGATCACAGTAGTTATTCTGGTGGGAATATAGTGCTCATTATTCCTGATATATCTGCTAAACTTTTAAGTAAAAATCATTTCTACAGAGGCGTTAAAACTTCACAAATTTTCCGTGCCACTGCAATATTTTACTTTCTGAAAATTACACACATTCACCAAGTAGTCAACCAAAATATTTACAACAGCTACTATAACTAGTAAACTCTAAAAACAATTGTATTTTGGACTGATTTTGGCCAATAGTTACACGTTAACAGTCCAATTAACTTGCTTGAGTTTTGAGACAAAGTAATCAGAATTTTCTCTATAACAGCAAATTTCACATTTTCCTTCCAGATAAAAAAATTGTTGAAAACAATATAATTCGATAGCCTATAGCGAGTAATGCCAAGCCTTTATCTTGAAGGATTATCAACTCTTGATATTTAAATATTTGAGGAAAGATATTCTTATGTCGTTTATGGTCCACTCATGCCTTACGAAAAGGTTAAAGTCTTGGCTAATGAGTTACTTAAATGGAAATATTTTTGTAGTGTTTCGCACTTAAACATTTGGATGCACAATTTGTAATGCCGAACTATTCTTAATTCTTAAAGACGTGTTAGGACAATGTTAGTGAAAACATCACTTAGCAAGTTTGCTGAATAAATATTTAGTATTAATTCACCTCATTCGAATGTAGGTGTGTACAGTGTATTATAAGGCAAGGCGAGTTTGTCTGGTGCTTCTTAAAGTTATATAAACAAACATAAGTGGTGCGAGATAAAGTGAGCACTTTACAAACAATAGCTGCTTTATTCGTCTGAAATATTTCATAATTGCTGCTAGTTGTTAATATGGGTAACATAACTCAAGTAACAATGCAAGTACGAGCCACAAATATTAACGTCTGAGGTCATAAGAAATACTATTTTTAATTATTATTCTGAGACAACAACAATGTCTTAAAGAGTAATCACTTCATCGCGTACCATATATTGGCCCTTGCTGCTTGTTCTTTCCATGCAATAGTGTTCGTGCATTACGTAACATGACAAGGTCACATTTGCCACATATAGGCTATTTGGATAACACTATCTCAAACACTTACATTGTTGTAAGTTATTATTAACATAACTGTATTACATTATTAACAGTAGTATTTTTTGTAATTTAGATAACTAAGTAAATAGAAAACAAAATAAAATAGTTGTTAATATTTGTAGGTGTGTATTCAAACACAATTATACGTAATAGATAACATTTGACAACTACTTATGGGCAATAATTTTTTTATTTTGCGATTCGTGGCAAAATGAAAGACATTTAAGTCCTAAAATAAGCCTGAAATGTTTATCTCGCTGATTATATTTTACCGAACATATATAAAAAATAATGAATTGTCTTTTTAGACCAAAATATATTGAAAACATATAATTTTAGAAAAGAATATATAAAAATATTCGAAAAACAATATAATGTTTCAGTGGAGCTATGTACAAAGCTTGTATTACTACAAATTATTATAAGAAGATAAATATCTAAATAATCTCACACATTTATATAAAAATATAACCTACCCTCACAATACCGAGTTAAAAATGTTGAATGCCGGTCATTTTCAATGACCATCCCTATGTTCCTCCAACCCTTGTCAAGGACGAGCTTTCCTTCCCTCGCAGGCCCCTGTGTCACAGTACAAAGTAATTCTGCCCGCGTGGCTCCTGTGTCACTGTACAAGGTAGTTCTATCCGCGTGGCTCCTGTGTCACTGTACAAGGTAGTTATACCCGCGTGGCTCCTGTGTCACTGTAAAAAGTAGTTCTGCCCGCGTGGTTCGTGTGTCACTGTACAAGGTAGTTCTGCCCGCGTGGCTCCTGTGTCACTGTAAAAAGTAGTTCTGCCCGC